>BGPT01001210.1:19952-74663 GCA_003297045.1 Symbiodinium sp. clade C Y103 | reverse complement strand
CTTCATGGCTGAGCTCTTCACATCTTGGCTCTTCTCACCTCTGCTTTTCAACTGTCCATATTGTCGGAAGTTTCACTTCTAAACTTCCTTCGATTATGTATATGTAACCCATGTATAGCTGCAAATCTTCCATATTTAACTCAGGGTATAACCCATTTACCAAGTGGGATACACGCCGAAGTAAACCAGTGGTTTCGGGCAGGAGCTCCAGCCTTGAGAGGCGGCTAGCAGGAACTTCCGGGTGCCCTGGAAAGTCTTGCCAGAGTTGGGAAGAGACATACAGAAAAAACACCTGAGTTGGGGGTAAAAGTTCCATATTTTTCTCCGTGGTTTCCTCTAGATTCTCCGTGAAGCCATTGATGCTTGGTCCAATTTTCAGCGGCTGGGTGAGATCTCCATGGCAGCTGGCCAGTCTGATGCAAAACGATGCAGCTGCAAATCGATTTTCGCTGGCACGGCCGAAGAATTGCCGGGCCCAGTTTGTACATAGATATCATAGATCTTAGAGCTGTCCCAAAGCTGGTGTGGTTTCAAATGCGATCTACGTGTGATGGAGATGTATGGAAGCGATCTACTTTTGGGAGGATGGGAAAACCCCAAAATCCAAGGAAATGAGTGGACACATTCAGTGTCTTGCCGACCTGGTCTGGGATTGTCCATCACTTTCTTACCATCAGTCCTATCCTGGACATTGCAATTGGAAAGCAAAGTTTGTGTAATTTTTGGGCGGCCGTGGCTCAAACTGGTTGGCAGATGGAAAAGGAAGAGTATCGAGATGAAACCGGAGACAGGATGCAGGCAACATTACTGTTCAAGGAACGTCAAGTCATTTGTGAAAAATCGATCTGAAACGTTGACAGACACCTGAAACCAAGCTCTTTGAAACTAGCATAGGAAGCAAAGCGGAAGGATGATCTACATACTAGCAGTCAGCACATTAAACTCCACGACTATTTTGCGGAGCAGATTTGTAGCTGTTGCTTCAACCACGTTGGGCCTCTCACTACTGAGAACCATGCCGTGGGCTGGAAGGGTCGGGTTCTTAATGAGGGCATTAGTATGGGGAGGGAGAAACTGATCAACCCCTCTCCAGGGTGGCCGACATCTTAGATGACCTTCATCTCCTCACACCACTGCGCCAAGCATCGTATTTCCATGACCCACACATACCGCGGATTCTTTCAACACCCGGAAAATGACCCAATCAGAACAATTGATGACCCATACACAGACGCCGAATCAACCGATTGCCATATTTGCATTTTCGGGGTTGCGATACTTGACGGTTCATTTCCCATTTGACTCTTGCAACAGTTGTGTCAATTTCTGCTCCTCCATGAACCTGCTGGCGTCAGGTTCAGAAGACATGCTTCGCCAGAGCGATGGCGGCGGTTTTGATATGCCGTCATCTCAGGGTCCAGGGTTGCCCGTAATTAGATTGGATGAAGGGGGAAACTTACAAGGGACACCCCTTACGTTGCGTGGAACTGATTGAAAGAGTTGTTTTTCGCAATCACTAGTTGACATTTGTTGGTTGATAGGGACGGTAACTAGCTTCGGAAGAGATCCCGATGTGGGAATTGAGTCCAATAGCCATTCCAAGATACATTTTGTCAGCATATTGTTAGCTGCTCATATATGGGTACTGTAGATATCTGGTGATTTTTGGATAATTTTCATGTGGGTTTGGATTGCGCGTTCGGCAGATGCCCTGTGAGCGGTCGCTTGAACCAACATGTCAGGTCTTCCAAGCTTTGCCTTTGTTTCTTTGCCCTCACAGGCAAGGGCAGAAACCACATGGGATGCCATGGACAAAAACTTGAGAGGGGCAGGGCAACATTTTGTTCCCAAATTCATGAGATGGTGGATCAGAAGATTTAACCAAGTTCAAAGGAAGAACATGCAATCCCTTTTCTGAAACAAGGGTTCTGACGTGCGCATCAGAGTATACAGTATGAAATGTTGGAATGTTGCAAGTGCCTGGTTTGGAGCCGTACCTGCACAGAGGACAGATATTCTGCATGAACTTGCCAGATGCAAAGAAGTGAAACATCTAGACTTCCGAAAAGCATCCCGGCGTTTTGCGCCTTAACCTCCACCATGAGAACTTGTGTACAACTCACTACACTCCATATTTCTTTCCCAATGGGGTCGGTTTCAAAAGCTGAGAGATATCCCAATTGATATCCCAATTGATGGCAATCAAATCCTTGAAATCAATCAAAGACTGGGTAAGCCTTGGGATGGCATGGGCCTTCCCAATTTTGTTGCGCAGGCCATCTCCTCGGGACGTCTCTGTGGGGTTTCGCAGCTTGAGGCCATGGGCGCAGGTGGAAAGATGGGGATGAAAAAAAGACCTGGGATTTGACCATCCATGGGGAATATCATCGGGATATTATCTAACCCAAGTCTTGGTGGTTTCAAACATTTTTTAAGATTCCCAGCAGTGACTCTGGGAGTGGTGCGCCTTTTTTTGGTGGGCCCTGAAGGAACCCTGGAACCCTGGGACCCTGGAACCTGCTGTTGGGTGGCAGAGCTGGATCAATGTTCAACCCCATTTCGGATGGTGGTCCTCAATGGCGAACCAATTTTTCAGGGTTGAAGCTAAGAAACCACCAACTAGTAGATCTTAGCTTGGGGCGAAACCCTAAGAATTTTGCCATTTGCACGGCAGAAACAAAGCATTGTGAAAGATGATTGCAGATCAGCCGATGATCGAAAGTAAACCTCAATTTAGGATAACTTACAGTAGGTGGGATTGAAAATTGTTGCATTTATTTTCCATTCTGCTATGGCTACGACTATTGAATCATCGAACTGCATCCAAATGACACGCCATTTTAGAGGGTTCGAACATGCCCTGGTGGTGGTTCAAATGTAATCAACACCAGTGAGTTAGCTGATGTTTATTAGAGTTGGAAGCAAATTTGGTGGTGAAATGATGTGGTTCTCGATTTCTGGTGGTCAAAAATATGGGTCAACTCCACCCCAACTCCGTTGGGCAACGACACCAGGCACCATCGCGAAGGGCGACAGCCTTGTCTGCCACGTTGAGTTGGACCCCGTGGAGGTGGGATCCGCTGATCCCATCTGGTTATTTAACATAGCGAAAATCCCCCTATAAATGGAGGTTTCTAGCTGGGAAATCACCAGAGGGTAGATATATACTTCAAGGAGATTGATATGAGACACGTACATATCTCATCATATCTCTGCATATACAACTAATCCTAGGGTATTTAAGGGTGTCTGAAAATGGGGGATACCAAAAATAAGTGGTGCTGTTTTTCAATGCTGAAAATGATGAACTATCTCAAATCCGGGGCACGTTTTATTTTAGCAATTTTTGGACCAATACCCAGTTGTTGGGTTCGTCACCATTTCTCATGCTTGTTACTCAAGGCACCACTTTTGTTTGTTTATTATCCCTTGATGGTTGGGTATGTTCGCAATCCAGTTGGTACAAGTTCTTCATCGGGTTGTTTCTGTTTTTTGGAAAATTTATTTTTCCACCGTAATATGTAATGAGGGGAAAACAACTGTTGCTTTCCCGTATGTAGTAAGAAGCAATTTACCACGATTCTAGTAATATTCTACTCTCTGTCTCTTTAAAGGCTGCTAGAGATTTTCCTGAACAAATCATCTTATCTCCTCCAGATGCGTGAAGCGTCTCCCCTCAGGTCGCAAGGCACCATGATGGAGCGCCTGAGTCCGCGCGAGTGGCTCCGCATGTGCCTGGTCATACCGAAAAATTTTCACCCCGAAAATGATCCCGATCTCCCACGCAGTCTGGAAGTTCTCCAAAGATGATGAGACAATCATCTCGAACCTATGGATAAATTGGATAAATATGATTAAACATGTCCCATGTGTCTTTTTCCTATGTTTGGCAATTGAAAAAAAAGGGTACCCTATGGTAATCCACCACATAACCATGGAGAATGTCCCATGAATACCATGATTGTCCCATAAGGACCTCCATTTCGTTCGGGGGTTTGCCAGCCATGTGGTCACTGAGGTATCGCATCCTGGGGCTTTCTGAGGATGCCACAAAGGCGCAGGTGACGAAAGCAGCCTCGCGGCTGCGAAGGAAATATGCAGAGGATGAGGTGCCGCCGGTGGTCGGAGCCAAGCTGTTGATCAATGGCCGGGTATTGGTTTGACTCCAAGATCATTGGGATGACTTGGGGAAACTTTGGTTATATCACTACATCCCTTATTAAGCTTGTCTATCTATCTATGGAATCTAATCTAATCTAATCTAATCTAATCCAATCCAATCCTGTCCTGTCTTGTCTTCTCTATGTCTTGTCTATGTCTTGTCTGTGTCTTGTCTATGTCTTCTCTATGTCTTCTCTATCTATCTGTCTGTCTGTCTGTCTATCTATCTATCTCTCTCTCTCTCTCTATTATATATATATATATATATAATCCTTTTTCTAGTTCACTAAATCTCACATCCTCAATTGTTTTGCCTTCTCACGGAGCCAGGAGTCCTTGCAACGCGTGGAGACCGCCAATTTGTGGATCATGACGAAGTTGTTGAGCGAGCCAGGCATCTCAGGTGTTTTTTCTGTGAGTTGAACTGGTGGATAGGTGTCTTTTGTATCCATTGGGGGCAAATTTTAAGGTGATTGGGGGCTTCCCACTTCTGTTGACGTGTTTTGCTTGTTCGTGAGTCCTGGGGTGAAGTTGTTGCGTTCATTTCTATTTTCGAAGAGTTTAAATGTATACCACTTGAGTTTCAAAATGTTTTTCGCACCACCTTCAGATCTTTGTTGGAGATCATCTCCCACGGATCTTTCAAGGGCATTTCTGTGAGTTCACTCCATGGCCAACGCCCTGACCAAGGAAGGAGGAGGCCCTGAATGCCAAGCAGCAAGCAAACCGCTTGAGGGAACTGGGAGATTCCCCTCGCAGGCGCCACTGTTGCCGTTCGTCAGTAGCCAAAAACTCGGGTGGATGTCCTTGGGCAAAAGGACAAGCTGCATCATGTTTGAGTTTTGGAGGTAGCTTCTAGAGGTCCTAAAAGACCATGTTTCTCCAGGATGTTATAGAATGTTGATGATACGATCGGGAGCTGCAATTGATCAGTTTATACCACAATCTGCAACGTCAAGACTTGGAACCTTGTCTTGGGTGCTGGGATAAAACACTCTGTAAGCATTGTAGCAAAACTGGACGACATCCAAAGACAAGGACTTTTTCATTGCAGACCTCACAGTCTTCGCCTTCATGGCTGGTGGTTTCACATCAAATGCCATTCATTTTCAACCATATTTCTTGAAGAAGATGCGCCAGGACCAGGTTGGTGTTGGGGGAACCCCCAAATTTCATGGTTTCTCATCCCTTTCCTACCAACATGGCCATATATTGCTGGGCAAATTCTACATCTTAAGACAAACTCACATTTTTTTGTGTTTTTAGGCATTGACCACTCATGCGCCAGGCTCTTCCAGAAGTACGTGGCTGGCTACATTCCGCCGGGTGTTCGTCGCATGATGGAACCGCCCACCACCAAGCACTTCCGATGGTGGAGCCCCAAGTTGAAAGCTGATGCACTTTTGAGTGACGGGATCCCATTTACTTCATTGAACATCAGTATAAAACCCACCACACCAAATAGTCCATACATTTTTCTTGTCACATTAAACAAGGCTTAGCTTATAACAATTGCAGCATCATTGGGGATGGTCATCAAGTTATTTTCATAGGGATTTATACACTCATTCTGTTTGGATTCCCATGGAATGGGATGGATGACCATCAACCATATACCACGGAAGTTGACCATTGCACATACTTATGTTGGTACATCCCATTGCATTCCCAGTATAATCAAAATTTTATCCCCAGTATAATCAAAATTTTATCCCCATAGAATATACCATTACATCCATCGAGTATCCCAGTTTCCATCATATCCCATCATAGTATTAAGCACCACCATTCTATGGTCTCAAATATGTGTAAATTCCCTAAACCATCATCGTTTCCCGGGGGGGTTACCTTTGGGTAGTCAAACATGGTAATGCGAAACTCTCCATGTATAGATGATTTTCCCATCAAACTCCCCGTTTACAGGGGGAATTCCCGATGCCAGCCACATTTGATCACCGGAGGATAGTTCCATCCATCATTCATCACAACTATTAAGCGCTACAATCATCTAAAATCCAGTTTTTTTCCTATTCTTCGTGAACAGGGGAGGCCTCACGATGAAATCCACGATGAAACCGCTGGGGTTTTGCGTGGCACGCGATCTCCAGGGCGAGTGGCCTCATGGGTGCTTTTGCCTTGATGGGCCTCTGCGTCTGGGCAGCCCGGGTCAGAGGGCAACTGATCACTGGGTACCACCCGAAAAAGGAGGATTTTCGATGGTTTTCCAGAGGGGATGATTTTCTATGAGTTTCATTACTTCTGACTTCTAGATGACGCTGGCTGAAATCTAGGGTCAAATACCCTGTGTCACTGTGTCTCATCATGGTAGATTCTACTCTTAGGTTCAAATGTTGCTTCAACTCTCTTAGTTGATGGTCGCTCATGGAACATTCACGTATCATGTGGAGGATGACCCTGATGTGAAGAATGACACCTGCAGAAATACGTAGGACTGGTGTAGGTTGCACTACCATCATCTCATTAAAGCCTCATCACATCCCGACTTATCGCTGGTTCTTGCTGGTTATATATCCCCATCATGGAGTTGGTCATTCAATTATATCCCTACTATGACTGGTTTAAATCCCATCCAAATCCCATCAACTCCAATTAAATCCCATGAAATCCAATCAATGTTGGTAAAGCAATCATAAACCCTCCGGAATTTCATCACAAGTAGGTGGGATTCTAACCATTCCCAAATGGATGGTTTATGGCATTGTTTTACCCACATTACATCCCATGATAACTGCCTCATGTTCCCGCCGCCAGGTCCCAACGCAAGCGACGAACTTCATTGGTTTGGCAGCTGCCTCTGCGATGGGTCTGGTGTATCAGGTGCGACCTGGAGGGTCGCACAGGGCGATGAATTTGGGAATGGGTTCAAACCCATCAAAAAACATAAATTCATCAGGATGAATGGAGATTAGTGGTAATTTCATTGAGCAGTGGCTGCGAACCCCCTATTGATTGAGGAGGATAGGCATTTGGTTGGGGGTTTCAATGGGTTCAACCAGCAAAATATGGGGAATTTTTATGTGGATATGATATAAGTGATCATTGATGATTGATGACCATATGAGGTTCTAGTACCCAGTATATTGGGGATTAGGCTGGGAAGGCAGTTTTTCAAGAGACGACTTCCCAGGGCTTGGGTAAATTCTCGCGACCCCATTTGATCATCCCCAAATGACCCAACTTTACAGGATAGTTGCAGGGGTCAACGCGAAGGAACGCTTTTCCTGGGAGTAGGTCAGAACTGTACATAAAAACACAGGTTCGTTTGATGTGGATAAAGTGATTGTCCCCATTTTTTTCCCTTTTGTCAGTTGGAAAAAGAACATGTATTCCAACATTTTTGACCATTTTCCACTATTGCTGGAGATCTGCTGGCTTCTGATCATCCTTCCTTCGCTGCTCGCTGCCAGCGCAATCGACCGGAACCAGTGCGGGACGACATGGGCAACATTGGTGCCGCCGGGGGCCCCAATTGTGACGCCATTGGTTGGCGGTTTGAAGTTCTGAGAAGAACACCTCTCCTTGGTACCGATTCTGTGCAGAAAAACACACCTTTTTATGTGCATTTGTTCGGGGTCAGGAGTGCTGGAATTTGCATTAGACTGCATATTCTCCTGCACGGGTCTGCATGAGTTAGTTATTGCGGATCTTGCGACCATCATCTTCCACTTCTTCTTGTTTCCTTCTGCGAAAAACGGAGCGGTCAGACTTTAGCCTGCTGACCTAGAATCTATAACAGAACTTGCCCTGGCATAAGTCACATAAATCGGAAGCTCCTCGCTACGCCATTTTTTTGAGCTCAAGCTGCAACAGAGAAATCTGTAAGCGATCTGTGACTAGTGCTCTCGCCCCGACGTTTGACGCCATGCCTCGTGAGAAGGACGTCTACTTTGCAAAGCTTGCGGAGCAGGCGGAACGTGAGGAGCTTAGATTGGCCAGGAAGGACAGGGGCTAGTCCTTCTGCTCGGGGTGGTCAATATCTGTTTTTTCCCCACTTGCCAGGTGAGTGTCTCTAGATTTTAACAAGACTTCCCGGAGAACGAGCGAACTAACGAATGAACGCGAACCCACACGCCACAGCATGTCATTGCCAACTTGTTTGCCAGCCTCCTCTACACAGCCACTCCACGGGGAGCTCACCAGCTCTCTGGCATCTCTGGGGGGGCCAGGCCCGAACAGCTCTCTGGGACGCGGCGGGCCCGAACCTGTTCCAGATAGACTGCCAGATTGAAAGTCAGATAGAAGGCCAGACAAGATGCAAGAAAGATGTCAGAATATTTATCATATAAAATGCCGGATAGAATGCCAGATAGAATGTCACGTAAAAAGTCAGATAGAACGCCAGATTGAGTGCCAGAAAGAGTGCCAGACGAAACTTTAGATAGAATGCCAAATAAAATGCCGGAAAGAACAACGAATATCTCCAAGATTGCATGTCAGAATAAATGTCAGATAGAATGCCAGATAGAATGTCAGAAAAAATAGATGGAATGCCAGACAGGATGCCAGATAGAATAACAGAATATATGCCAGATAGCATGTCAGAAAACATGTCAGATAGAATGCCCGATAAAATGCCAGGTAGAATGCCTGATAGAATATATATAAAATAAATGTCAGAATATGCGAGAAAATTGGCAGGAAGCCAGAACCCAGTACGTTTTTAGACCGAGCAAATCTGCATCCCATGCCATTCATGTTCTCAGACGAATTCAAGATAATTCTGGAGTAAAGGAGGCTAAGCTTAGCGTAGCTTTCCTAGATCGGGAAAAGGCATACTTTGATAAGATTCAACATGACAAACCTATCATTGCTCTTGACCGACAGGGTTTCAGTAGGCGCTACGCAGATGCCATCGCCGATTGTTATGCAAAACCACAACTTTGTCAAAGACGATATCGGCTGCTCTGAAATTACGATTCAATCCTCTGGGATTGGGCAGTGCTGCCTCTATCGCCTTTCCTGTTTGTCTTAGTGATGACTTGTACTGACACTGACATTCAACATATCATCTCTGCATATGTTACGAACAACCGAATCCCAGGGGTAGATTTCGACATGGTTTACTATACCGATGACACAATCCTTGTCTCCCGCAGCAACAGAGGTTCAACTGAGCTGCTATGCTATACAGAGCAAATTTCGACATGATATGGCCTGGACTGCACAGACACAACTGTGTAGCTATTATACACTTTCACGACAGGACCCCTCTAAACAAAGAGTTGGAAGGCCATGTATCTTGGAAATGAGATCAACAGTGACAGGATTCTAAATATCGAACACACAATTTTAACAAAATGCCTGATGTAAGACGAACCTGGTTCAAGCTAGACTCCTACGGGAAAGATTCCCAAGCCAGCAAGAAATGGAAACTCATAATCTTTGATGCCATAATCCGCAGCAAACTACTACACGGGTTGGAACCTGTTCATTTAACGCAGGCAATGAGCAAAACTTTGGATGCTTTCCAGATGAGAAGCTTGAGAAGAATCCTCAAACTTTCATCAACTTTTGTAGATCTTCTGTAGCCTTTCCGGTGGAGAGTGAGCTACTTGGACACATCCTTCGGAGTAGAGTAGAGATGATGACCCCATGAGACAAGTTTTTTTTGGCCCCGGATTCCGCTTCCAGAGTTGGTTATGGAACCAAACGAGTCGGAAAACCAAGGCAACATTGGCTGCATCACACGAAGAACTTTGTTTATGAACAGGTTCTAAGACATCATGCTTTTGATGAAAATACCGATGGTGAAAGAATGTATGCAAATAGATAGAGCATTTTAAGCCCGTGCCTTGGCTGCGCCAACGCTTTGCAATAAGCCCGTCCGGATGGGTCGGCGCGAGGTACGGCTGGGAAAACAGAATGCCAGACAAATATTGTCAGAAAAATGGCAGATGGAATGCCAGATCAAACGCCAGAAAGAACATCAAATAACACAAAATAAAACTTCAGATAGACTGCCAAAGAAAATGTCAGATGCAATGTCAGATGAAATGGCAGAATATTTGTCACATAAGATGCCAGATAGAACGTCAGATGAGATGTCAGATAGAATGTTTGAATACATTTTAGATAGACTGTCAGAATATCTGCCAGGCCACGGTGGGGATCATGCGAAGTAAAGTACCTGGAAAATGGTTCATGCAGAGTCCCCAAATGGTTGTTGAAAGGGGACGTTTCGACACCCCTCTTGTGGAACGTTGCCTGCACGCTCCATCACGTGTGGGTGGTGGCTGTGCTCAAAATATGCATTGAGGTTATGATGAGATGGCGGACTACATGAAGGCGTGTTGGCAGTAACTTCATTGGATCTGAAAGAGTTCTCAGGTGTCATCATGTTCAAACAGGGGCTTCATCAACATGGGATTCTGCATGATAACGGCCACCGGAATTTCAATTTCACCTCATTACATCCTTTCCCCAAGTGATTTCACATTTCCAGCATTTCCCCAAGAGATTTTTCCACGGCGGTGATGCCTTCGAGGCCGTGGGCGATGATGGCTCGGAGCTCTCCGTGGAGGAGCGCAACTTGCTGTCTGTGGCCTACAAAAACACCGTGGGCTCTCGCCGTGCCGCCTGGCGCATTATTTCAAGTGTGGAGCAAAAGGACAGACGGCGGGGATGGGATGAAGGTGGGCTTCAATACCAGAAGCGCCAAACTTGGGGATGCAGATGCCGTCCATGAAACTGCACGTACAGGCGATGGCCTATGGCAGTGGGTTTACTTGCTGCAATTTCAACCTTGGAGCAAGAAATTCCCAATTTATCGGGAGGGTACCAATCTTCATAGTAATTTAATATAATTTAATGCAATTTAATTAACTATGAATTGGGGGTGTTGTCTGAGGATTTTATTTGTTACGCCTAGCAGCCGGCAGTTGGCCAGAAGGGGGGGCGATTCGGAAAAGGTTGGTTGAGTCCATTTGGGGCCAAGATGGGCCATGTTAGGGCTTGTTGAAGCCATCTGTGGCTTAGTTGGGGATATGTTGGGGCTGTGTTGGGGCCATGTTGGAGCTATGCTGGTCCATCTTGGGCCATTTGGCGGCCATGTTGGGCCAAGTCGTGGCCATCTTCGGCCATAAGATGGACCATGTTAGGGTTTGTTGAGGCCATCGTGGGCCGTGTTGGGACATGTTGTAGCCATGGAAAAAAACAGTGATGCTGAGGCTTCTGGCCCGAGGCCATGTTGGGGCCATGTTGGGCCACGTTGGGGGCCTTGTGGCGCCATGTAAGGGCTATATTGAGGCGAAACACCGTAAAAGACAAGGTGTTGGTCCATCTTGAGCCATGTTGTAAACAATTGCTGTAAGCATCCGCTTTATTTCTTTGGGCTGACTAGTTCCCTAGATAGCGAAGCTATTGGGGTTCTTACGATGAGTTGGATCTGTGCGTTTTGGAGCAGGCAGGCTGCTGCTTGAGTGTGCTGCTGTTAGAGTGGTCTGTGCGCTTTGGAAGGGGCATGTTGGTGCCGCTGCAGGGCTGCAGGGTGCCGCTGCAGAGTGTCAATGTGCGGACTTTGGGAGGGGCGTTGGTGCCGCTGGGGGTCCCGCTGCAGGGTGCTGCTTGAGGGTGCTGCTGTTGGAGTGGCTTGTGAGCTTTGGAAGGGGGACATGTTGCCGCTGCAAGGCTCCAGGGTGCCAGGGTTCCTGTTGCGCGTGCGCTTCGGAGCGGGTTTGGCGTTTGCCCTTTGGAGCTTGGTTGCCGGTGCTGCTGCAGGGTGCCGCTGCCAATTACCGCTGCAGGGTGCTGCTGCAAGGAGCTGCTGTCAGCGGGGCGTTTGCGCTTTGGAGGTTGCTCAGAGGTGCTGTTGCTGGGTGTCGCTGCAAGGTCCTGTTGTCAGAGTGCGGTTTCTGCTTCGGAGTGCTGCCCATGAATTTCTTTTTGCCAGCTGGGGGTCTCTGCTGGCGGAATTTTGGTTTTAACCCACACCCAGGTATTGGCTGCGTAGGGTCTCAACGGTTTCGGTGTTTTGCCATTTTGCTTGAAAAGTAGGATTTAATTAACCTGTATAAGTGAAAAGGGTGATAGAAACAGCATAACCAATTTGGTTGGGTGGTTTCAACGGGTTTTCTCCAACTAGCAACGGAATTTCGCCATCAACCGATGCTGGATATGATATGCATTGATATGTTTCGCAGGTTATTCCCCACCATGGGGGTTCAACCTCATGAACTAGGGATGCTGCCGATATTTCCATCAACATCAACAAACAAGTTGCTGGTTGCCCAGCTGCGCATAGGTTGCCTTGTAGCTTTTAGCCCCGTGGTGTGGGCAGGGGCAATCGCATTGAAGTCAAGGGATGCTATGCTTCCAGTACCGATTTCCGCAGCAATAGATGCAATGCACACGTTACGCATGGAGCTAGGTACAGGTACAGCAAGAATATGTAGGAACATGTGAGCATGTTGACGTGCCAAGATGTACGAACGCATATGCAAAACCAATCACCAAACTTCCCCATGTGGGAAGAACAAAATCTTGAAGTTCTAATCCCTTAAAGGATGCCATTCTGATCCGAACTTTGACTTCCTCATTGATATTTTTAGGTGTCCCTGGGTCCGTTTTTCCCCGGCGGAAAGCCAGCATCAAGCACCATTTTCAGCCAGGAGAAATCCAAGGGCAACGAGACGCAGGCGGGCTATGCCAAGGATTACCGCGTCAAGGTTGAGAATGAGCTGCAGAAGATCTGCGACACCATCCTGAAGTTGCTGGATCAGGGACTCATCCCCAAGGCCACGCAGGCGGAGTCCAAAGTTTTCTATCAGAAAATGAAAGTTACTCGATGGTGGGAAATTATGGCAGGCTTTTATTTTTAAATTTGTAGTTTGGTTATATATATATATATATATACATATATATATATATATTACTGAAGCAGGCTGCAAAGGCCTCATTTGTGGAAGAAAGCGGTTGGGGGAAATGGGTTGTCGAAGGTTTCCCTTCGCTGCTTCTGCATCTCAAAAACTTTCCTATAGGCCATCTTTGTCCTATAGTAGTTTTTTTTTTTCCGAAACTTCCGCCCCGGCACGGCCGGGCACTACCTGGTGTATATACATCTCTCTCTCTCTCTCTCTCTCTCTCTCCCTCTCCCTCTCTCTGCCTGTATTTGCATTGAGCAATTCCATTTGAGGGGCGTGCAGCACACCATTTTCAGACAAACTCCTTTGACCCCAACTTGGCTGCATTGAGATGTTGTGATCATTTTGCGTTGATATGGGTATGGACCCAGATAGGACCCCCAAGGTTGTTGAGCATTAGATTTTCATCAATACGAACACTTTTCCCCGAATTCGTAGCGAAGGCTTCTTGTTTAACTTTGAGAGTGGGGGGGTGAAGTACACTCCACTGTTTACACAGCACACTCCACCCTCCACCCCGCCTAGACATTCCAGTGTCTACAATGGTATGGTAACAAGGGAAAAAAAAACAAACATGTTGTAAAAATTTTGCTTCGCAAAAATGTGATGTGCAAGCCGGTTCGTGGGTTGGATCAGGGTCTTGTGGTGGTTTGGAACCCCATCCCCCGGGTCCCCGTGGTCCCGGTGATCCTAGGCTGATTACTACCGCTACATCGCGGAGTTCCGCAGCGGCGACGAGAAGAGCAAGGCCGCCGAGGAAGCGCGGAAGGCCTATGCCGAAGCCGCAAAGGTGGCGAGTGAGGAGTGGGGCCGGGGCACATGGATGCCATGGGAATGCCACGGGAATGCTTTGGAAAAAACATGGCGGATAGATGTGGTTTTATATGTGGTTGCTATGAAAGAAACTATACGGTGGATATTGTATTGACAGGTGGATGAAAGGTGGATTTGTATTGGAACCAATGAAATTTTGTGAATGGAAAAATGAAATGTGAATATGGGGGACATCTTGTTAAAAAGATACATTCAAACCAAAATCTAAGTGGGATTTCGATGACATGGGAATTGCCAGGAATATTTGAATGTGTTTCCCGTTTTCAGGGGTTCAACGGCTCTTCTGCTGCGAATGGGCAGTGTCCCAGTTTGGATTCCCAGTCACGTCCCTATTCATATCGATATTGTGAGTTTTTCGGAAACCGCAGTGATGGTGGGATTCTTCTATTAAAACCACAAACAAATCCGGGATATGTAGAACATGTTTGGGTCACCCATCATTTTAGGGATTTCATCAATTGATGATGTTGTGATATCCCCAGGACCTGGCAGTCACACATCCAATTCGCCTTGGCTTGGCCTTGAACTACTCGGTCTTCATGTACGAGGTGCTGAATGATCCTGATGAGGCCTGCAAGATGGCGCGCACCGCCTTTGAAGATGCCATCGCTGAGCTGGACAATGTGGCAGAGGACAGTTACAAGGATTCCACTTTGATCATGCAGCTGTTGCGAGACAATCTGACCCTCTGGACTTCGGACCAGGAGGCCGGAAACTGATCCCAGGAAGGGATAGACTTTGTAAGGTCGCGCTGTCAGCAACAAGACCCACCCGGAGCGGTACAATGGCGGCTCTGGGTGGCTGACATGCGCTAGGGAGATGGGGGGAACCTGACAGAGCAACACACAAAAATCATGCTCAAAAAGAGCTGTCCGCTGCCGCTCCCATGCTGCATGCCAAGTTTGATGCTGCAGTGTCTTGAAGTCTCATTCCTTCATTGAATTTTAGATTTTAGATGCATTTTTCAGACTTTGGACGCCACATTTCCTTTTTTTCCTTGACAGGATTGGTGATCGGATCATCCCAGACAGAAAAAAACATTGGATTCCGGGAACTGATGCATCCTCTCAAGTTTAACCTTTGTAAATCTTCGTAAAAATCATGAAAAATCCAGAAGTTACCCTCACATAATTTAACAGCTTGCTATGGAAAATGGCCCATTTGTTTCAATGATTTGATTTACCCCTGAAATCTTAAACGATTGATGGTGATTTTCTTTAACAAACTGTTAACGTACCAGAGGGCATCTTCAACAAAGACGAAACATCTCAGATTTTGTCCTTCGAAGTCCTGGGAAAAACAGAAGCCTGAGTCGGCGTTTTTGAGGTCCAAAAGCCCAATGTGAAGGAGATGGGCGCCTCCATTGCGCTGGTGGTGATCGGGTGGGGGACCTTACAGTGTTTAACCTTTGGTGATCTTGGTGAAAGAAACAACTTATCATATTTTTGTTCTATGGGATACACAATGAGAGAATACAAACATCAGGTTATCCAGTTATCCCCAAGTATCAACCATTTGGGGGGCTATAAATGGCTGCAAAGCCTAAACATCATCCTTTTTCTGTGGTCCCAATAGTCGACCACGCCGCTGCAGGGCGTTGTTGGGCGCTGGGATGTCCTTGCTGATCTCTTCGATTCTGCAGACCGAATTGCAGGCAGAGAGAAGTGGGTAAACGAAGTACTATTTCAATCTTCCAGGCTTACTTTGTATATCATTGTATAGCAATGTATAATTTATAGTACATTTACGTCTCTCTCTCTCTCTCTCTCTCTCTCTCTCTCCGTCTCTGTCTCTGTCTATGTATATATATATATTATATATATATACATAGATACGTATGTATGTATAGTTTGGTATCTGAGATTGGCCATGCCTTTTGGAAGTGCGGCTTCATGGCTGCCAGGCTTACTTCTGCGCAACCACCTGTTTGGTCCTGTGGATCTTCGCTCTTTTCTTCAAGGCGACTCGCCACCTGTTGACATGTTTCATGGATACAGCTGGCCATGTGGCTAAGAATCCATAAATTCTCACCCTTCAATCTTTCTGCGAAGGTCTACCAATGCTTCGATTAGTCTGAGTGTGGCCCGTGCAACCTGCCCAGGGAGTTTTGGTCACAGCGTCTTAGTCCATCTGAGAAAAACATCTACTACTTCAAGAAACAGGTTGATAGCACCACTACGAGAAACATGTTGAGTAAGACTTCAAGAGGAGAGAACCATCACTCTAACTATTTTATCATTTGTTTCCGTGGGAGAGACCAGTCTTTGAGACAACGATCTTGGATTGTGACTTTGTCCATTCCAGAGACCAAGACTCCCTCATTTTTAAGGCAGCGAACGGCTGCGATGTCCGTTGTGACCCACTGCGGGCGCATGCCCAACTGGAGACGGCTAAAAGGGGATCGCATCGAGGGCTGAACGGCGGGATGCAGCGACAAAGAAGACAGCGACAACGTTGATGAAGACACGAAGAAAACAACGCCACTCCGACTTTTTTGCGCCAAAAAAAGAATTGGCCACTTTGCGTGGTGCCATTCCGTCACCGTTGGCAGACGGATTTATGCGCTTCTTGGTGTATTACCATCAATCTGATACTCGATATCGCTTCCACGCAGGGAGTTCAACATTGTTCCAACTAAACTCTCATCCACGACACAATAACATCGAACAATGGTGCGTCAACTTATTTTCAGCATTTGATGTATCCAGGATCAGTGACTACCTGCATATCGTCGCGGCTCACACGACACCACGCAATCAGAATTGTCCCTGACAAATTTGAATTGAAACATTCAATCAAAGAAAACCAGGACATGTCGGACACCGGTGCATGTCACGCTCCATTCTCACGACTGCCCCGCGTGTGCTTCATTTGTGCGAAGCTGTATAGTTCCCAAATGCAACATCCTCATCCAACACAAAAGGACTCACGGCTGCCCCAAAAAGTGTTTCAGTTTCCAGTGTTTGCAGGCTGTTTTGAGATGCAGGGTCATGTTTGTTTTACACAGCCGGTGCCTGCATCGTGCATGTCTTTTGAGACAGGTCAGACAAGTGATGCGAACTGAAAGACTAGTGTGGCCTGAAAGGCTGACAAGCCAAGCTGGGCAGAGTGATCTACAAAGAACCAAACATTGCCATGTTCGTTTTCAACACCAGCAGCAAGATAGACTGAGAGTTGATCAAAAGCACTTCGCAGGGCTTGCAAAACAGTATACTGCAGGATTTACAAAACACAAACTTTGGTTTTCAGAGCTTTGTTGGAAGATTGAAACCATCTGAAATCCGCCAGATAGCACTCCCACTGTGTTTCGTCGTGAACAAGCTATCCACCAGGGCAAACGCATTACGAAAGACAACTCACAAGACAAACGGCAGCGAAAGCCAGACCGTAGCCCAGCATCAAGGTGGGAAGAACCGCTCGTCTGGGTCAAGGGTCACAAACATCCCGCAAACTGTCACAAACATGTAGGTACAAACATGTAGGATCATGTAGGTACAAACATATAGGTACAATGTAGATGGGTCTTTTCTAATGATGCTAGAATGAGAACACAGATCAAAATCAGCAATTGTGAATTTCCGTTCCAAACCTTGCAGTGCTGCAAATGTTGCAAATATATGTGTCAAACCTGCATTTGCACAGCACACTTGATCGCAAAATGCTGCCGCAAATATGTTGGACGTCGAACGGTACAACGGCTCCAAGCCTCAAAAGGTTGGATCCTGAAACTGCATCACAGACTTTTGCCGGTTGTTGCAATGAAACAAAAAATTGGTTTCCCAAAGGGTGCCACCCTATACCTACATTGCAATCGTCGTGGAACTTAGGAATTGCCATGGTGCCGTCGCACAAAAAGAACAGCGTCAGCACCCATTCACGCATGTCAAAACCTTGTGCAACCGAAACTGCTTAAGGTTCTGAACAGGACACGTCGCTGACCTACCCCGCAGAAACACTGAGGAACCAACACCCAGTCCACGGAAGATTCATGGAATCTTTCAGCGAAGAAACTGGGAGCATACAGGAATGGTTGCACGGTTTTAGCCACCGCAAAGTCACTTTATACAAGAAATGCCTCACTTTTCATCATTGAAACCGCAAAAACACTAGGCTACGAGCCAAACAAATCGCAGAAAAATGACCGGTAATGCTACGGACCTTACCTTCCATGAGAAAACATTGGTGTGGTCACACCAGGTTTGAGAGAATGACATGAGATACAACTGTTTCCCACAATAAATCACGAAGTGACTTGAAAACAAAAATTCGAGAAATGATAGGGCCGACTAAGACATATTAAAAAAGACCGATCATGCGCAACAGAAACGGCAGGATACAAACATCCCACAGGCTCTTCCCACAAGCACCCGCACAAGATTATGCAAGACCTCTTGGACGATGTCACCCGGAATTCATACAAAATCTTCACGGACCTGTGCAATGTTAATGAACATTTTTACGACATTTTACGTAAAGACCTCTAACAACACACCACGAAACACTTTCAAGATCGTCACAAGCACGATTCCAGGGAACTGATATAATCTCCGCTCTCGGGTCTCTGAGAAGCAGCACACATGAGCACCACGCCACAACGAGAGCGATCCGACAGACACACGGTGACGAAAGGGTTGCGCGAGCACAACGAGAGCGACCTGACAAGCACGCAGCGCGGAGAGGGTTGCGCGAGTGATATCAAAATGACCACCGTGCCACAACGAAAGCGATCTGTCACGCACAAGCGACGAGCGGGTTGTGCGAGCACATGCTCGATTCTCAGGCGCAAAAATATCCGTGCACCAGGCCCAATGATCGTTGAACATGTGAAAAATATGTTTGTCGCACGTTTTGGCCGTGTGTTACCAAAGTTTGCCACGCATTGGGCTGTCCACGACTAATGAACCCGAGGCATCCGAAATGCTGGCTTTGCCACAAAATCACCCCCATGCCCCATATTAAAACTGACAATGGCTTCAGAAAACGAATCTTTCGACCTCGCCACTGACGAAAAAGGATTTCCACAAAACAACCTCTCATTTGCACCCACGCCTGCCAGCGTTTCAACAAGGTTTGAACAAACTTAGAAACGTGGCACGACTGCTACACGGATGAAAATGTGTCCGATCTCTTCCTTGTGTCATCATCTGTCATTCACAACGAGGTTCCAAACTTCAAAATGTACCTGGAAAATCACGCATGCCGCTAAATATGGACAATGGCTAGGCTATGCTCGACAATGAATGGGATTAGACGCTTATCTTGTGCCATCCTTGCGCTGTCGAAGTGCGGATGGCCATCTCACAAGGGAACTTTTGTCAGAACGTGCGCAAACAAAAACCGGGGCCCACAGCACACATCCTGATTCAACCCCGACATTCTGGTCTGACCCCCTCGAACCTGTCAATGTGGATGAGCCGGTTGAGGAACAATGACATTAGTTACTGCATAGAATTGGGTTTTCTGGGCAGGTAAGCTTCCACTTGCGGAAAATTTCGTTTCAACCCCTTGGCCACCCTTCGTCCCTCCCCCTCCAGCCCCGCTTCCCTCATCCCGAAACAATTTGTCGAAATGATCGTATATCGTATCAGTTCGCCTCTCATTTCAGCAGGTCCTGTGCCTTGGTTATTTCATGTTGTTTTCCGCTGCATTCTATGTCGTCTCACTTCATTTCATCTCACGTCCCATTGCCCCTCATCATGCCTCACCTCATCTCATTTCGTCTCGTGTTATCCCATTCCAAAGCATCGCATTCGATCATTTCCCGTCATGTGCCATCATGTGCCATCATGTGCCATCATGTGTCATCAGGTCTCACCATGTTTCACCATGTGTCATTTCACTTCACTTCATGTCATTTCATGCCCGGACGCTATGAGGCGGGCCGCTTTAGGACTCCTCAAGGCACAGGCAAGTGAAAACGATTTGAAACAAGTGAGCGAAATCTAGCTCTGGCTCATCCTCGGTCTAGGGACAAGCGAACAATTAGATTAAATAGTTGCGACCAATGAATTGGATCCGTGGCTACCCGCGTCCAATGATCATAGCCTTTGAAACGATAAAATTCTTCGATTTGCGAATCTCAAGTGGAACGAGGTCTGCCAGAGGTCTGCCAAAGGGTGCCTGGCTACGAGGGTTCCAATTCAACAACCGTTTTGCCTCCCTGTTGCTGGGCAAGGTGGCAATGTACATAGCAAAATTCCAATGTTGTTTTAAGCAGACCGCTGCCCAGTGACATATCTGAGATTGAAAACTCTGTTGCAATCCATTTGTTCCACAGGCACAAAATATTGTCTCATATTACGTTAAAATTCGTTCCAGTCAATACCCGGTGGTGGCCCCACCACACTTCGTACAAGTTTTCGAAAAATCGGAAAATTGATCTAGTTCAATTCTCAAACATGTCCGGTACGGCATGCGGTCCAGCACCAAAACAAACCACCGGGGTGACCACTGGATTGAAAACACGCTGCCGGTGAACAATAGGCACGTTTTTGTCACATTGAAATATGATTGTGACGATAGAATGCCTTTGTTGCAGCATGAAGGTGGTGATCGATATCAACCTTGGAATTGGTTGAACGTTTGGCCGTCCTATTGCATCATAACCATCTGCCATCTGTAAGCTTTTGATCGGTCCAACACTTTGATTTGATCACCATTTGGCGTCGTCAAAACATACGGGGGTTCAGGCATGAGAATAGTAGTTTTGGAGGCGTGCAGCCGGAGACCAACAGTTCATTCGATCCGTATACCCAATGTATGGAACAATCCATGTTTCATTATGTCTCATTATATGTGTTATCTTTCATCGCGCCGTATGAGGGTTCAACAAGTTTCCTCAGGCATCATGATACCGCATGATGCTTCGTCATGAATGATGTTCTAATATTCCGATATGTTATTCCATATTTCCTTATGTCGCATCAGGTCTCACCATGTCTCATCAGGTTGCACCAGTGCCTTCATCCCTGAATATGTTTCATTGTGTTTCAACAATTTTCAACATGTTTCCGCGTGTTTCTGTTATTTCCTTATGTTTCTTCACGTTTTACCGGTTCTGACGGTCCTACCATGTGTATCATGCCCCATCATGTCCCATCATATCTCCTAATGTTTCATCATGTCGCATCATTTTTCATCGCCGGGAACCCAGGTGGCTATTCCTGGTCGAATGCGACCACACGGCGTGACAATTCGCACCAATGGGAAGGCAGCTGGGTTGAGAGGGTGGGAAAGGTCATCCACACGCACTCAGCCGGGCTACTCGCCAGGACCTCGTGCTTCGTCCAAAGGTCACTTCCTTGTCAGCTACGCAGCAAGTGATTTCTCGCAGCACGGGTCCAAATGCCCAACCTATGTATGTGCCCAGCCACGTTTTGTTTGCTGTGGCGCTAGCGCGATGTCAGATGCAAGTCCATTTCGATTGCCTTCAGGGCTGGACTGCGGATGCGTTTTCTTCGGCTGCCCATATGGAGCGCCATTGCACGTTCAAATTCCTGAGACGGTTGCATCTTTTGATTTCCCCCGCTTCACTTTGCTGATCAGTCATATTTTCTCTTCGATTTTTTTTGCCACACTGGCCCCGTGCTGCAACCGTTCTCTCAGTTGCATGTGTGATAGGTACCTAATGTCATTCACGAGCGAGGACACGTCCTCTTTTGTTTTCATTTGCACCTCCTCTTCTTTTCTGCGCTGTGGTTGCCACAGTCCTCCGAAGTTTCTTCCGACTATCGTGGATGGTGCTGCCGAACACGCAGCGAACCCATGAATACAGAATGTGTATGCCGGCATTGCCCGCCTTGCAGGCAACAATGGATAATAGATATCTTTTGTCGAGCAAGGATAGGGATGTTTCCAGTGCACGACTGCAAAACCTGACTTTGCACCCGCCTGACTACTTCCATTGAAGTTGCCACATTCCGGTTGCGCCACGTTTCTCATTGGAGCGTCATTTATTTACCTGTTTTTGTTTGAATTTGGTTTTTTTTTTGGGATTTCTTCCTGCCTACTGTGCTGTTTCTCTATTTTTTTCTCTATTTGTTTTTTTTTTTTTTCGCCTTTCTGTTTTTTCTATTTTTTTTTTGTTTTTTTGTTTTTTTTTTGTTTTTCCGTTTTTTTTAATGTTTTTCTGTGGTTTCGATTTTTGCTTTGTGTTGTTCTGCGTTTTGTTTTTGCTGCAACCTATGGGGTGTGCTGTAGTGCGTCTTGCACCCAACATGGTTGTGCGCCCAGCTACATTCTTTTATTTAAATCCAGGTTGCATAACCATACATTCTTCTCGCCTTTTCTCGTTTATATATATATATATATATATCTTTTGTGTCACTGCAGCCTGGCATGCTGGTTCCCACCACCTCGCGTCCGGGCGCGAAGCCGCCGAAGAAGGCGCGGGACAGGTTGATGCGTGCAAATTTCCTTCGAATCGTTTTTCTCCTTTACTGCGCGGTTTGATTCAAAATGTTTCGCTGCAAGCCTTGTTGCTTCTGCCCTGAAAGCGGTAAAGTTTCGGGCGAAGGCGGGGGGGGGTTCCTCAACCTTGCACCAAGGGTAGCAATGGAAACCGGTGGGATGCAAGCCTTGTTGCTTTAACCAAATCAGGCGGCAAAGTCCTGCCCTCCGCCAAAGCCCCGCGCCGTTGCATCCTCGGTCCTATGGTTTGTATTCATTTTGGCTGCGCGGCGCGTCGTGTGTTGCTGCCGTATGGATCGTTGAGCGCGCACATCATCCCGGAGCGCAAAAACAAGAAGAACAAAGACCCCAAGGCGTGGGGGCTCACACTTTTTGTTTCCAGTTTCGACATTCAATCAAGACATCTCATGTGCCTTGTGCCCTATACAGGGTCGCCTTTCCACTTTGTGTTGTTACGTGGGACTGTAAGATGGCTAGGCAGAGATCTCCCTTGCAGTAGCGCGGAAGCTAGATATTTTGCATCAGGGCAAGAGCATGTACACCCACAGCAATTCAGGGGCATATTGCCGCCTGTGGCTCAACACGGCCAGGAGGCGAGGAAAGGTTCCCGCTTGGGGCGGCTTGATGCAAATTGTCACATTTTTTGTGCTTTTTGCTATGCGGCCATCATACGCCAAACGTGCGCCTCCCGAATTGCCGCTCTGTGCGGAGGTGGTGGCGCTGGTCAAAGGCATGTTGAAGATCAATCCCGCTTTGGAGGCAATGAAAAAAGGGGTTGGGTGGATATCGGCGCTATTGCTTGGTTTTTTTGTATTGGAGTTCCTCTGGTGGGCAGCTTGCACTTATACGCTTTGTTTGTTTAGTCATCAGCTGCAAGCCCGCACAGGACGACGAAATCGTGTTCCCCAGGAGCACTGGGAAGGTGACCAGCAAGCGCCGTCCTGCAAACCAAGCTTTTGGGCTGAACTTCACAGTGCGGGAAGCGAACGCCATGGCAAAGCCGAGGCACCTGCGCGGTTTGGGCATGGCTCATGACACGGTCCTTGCATCCGATGCGGGAAGCACATCAACGGGCACACCCACACACGAACCACAGCATACACGAGTATTGTGTCTCTTGTGATGCATACAGCTCCATGCACTTCCTTGCGCAGGTGTGGCGGGTCAGGCGCGTCCTTGGCTGCTGTGTTGCGCCTGCTAGTAGCGCTGCAGACCCTTGCAATCAGGCGCCGGGTTTTTTTTGGGCAGCGTGTATAATGCTAATGTCATACAGTCATAAAATAGGTTTCAGTGCAGTGACCGGCCCTTGTGCGGATGCCTTTCTGACACGCCGCGCAGGCCAGTTGCCCAGGAACTCTACAACAAGTTCCTGGCGACGTGTAAGCCTGACACAAACGTGCCTTGCCTTATGAGGCATTTGCGCTCCCCGACCCGGGCAACGAACAGCCGCGATCCGAGAGGACCAAGCAAACCAGTGTTTCTGTAGTATCTTGTCGCTAGCTCAAAATTGGATACGTTTTTTGGTTAGGTGATGATGCAATCAATGATGGACACAAGCAAGAAACGCTTTCTTTTCGCGACCTATTACTGCCAGGAGGCATATGCAGTGGCACCGACGGCGCTGCCCGACAGGAAACACTAAAATCGTCGTCGGGGAGGCTCGCAACAGTCTTACCCCAATGACCGACCTTACCAAGGCACGGTTGTTGGTCAGTGCACGCAAAAACCAAACGGAAAAAAATCACGGAGGGATCCAACAGATGGTTGGCCCTGGGCTGAAGAATAATGTCCTTATCCGTATGCTCCTACCGAGCGCTCATTTTGCAACTGCGTGCATGTGTTTGGTTGCTTTTCGCAACTGCAACTTTCGCTTGCTATTTCTTTTACGCTGGCGCCATGCCTCCAAACAGCTGCCGTTTTGCTCCAGGGTTGTCCGTGCAAACAACAAAATCCTGGTGACAAGGGCTGTTTAAAAAAATGCGGGTACATCATTTGTTTTTTTTGTTTTCGCGCTTGTGCTTGGGCAGATTTCCAATAGGACGTTTGCGACGTGGTAGGTAACCTCCAGGGGTGCGGTCATTGCAGTGGCACACAATCCCGCTTTTCAAATTTCCAAGGCGCCAGGATTTGGCAATGGCTGAGTGGTGAAACTCGCTTGCACTAAAGAAAATCTCGCCTCAGTTACCACCAGAAACGCGCTTTAATACTATCCTTGTTTATTTGCCGTTCAGATATATTCAGACGATGTCGAACGCTCTAGATGGTACTGAAAGGAAAAGAATGGATGGCATTGACGCTTTGAAAGGGCATGGCGGAATTCTACAAAACACAAACCATGGCTAGAAGCAAGTGGCCTACGTCCACGGAGCGCTTTCAGGCCACTGTGCACACGATGCGCTTATCCATTACATCATTCCAAACCTTGCAAAGCACTCGTAACTTTGACGTAGGATTGAAGGCATTGATACACGGGTTTCTGATGGTGTGCTTAATTCTATTTCGGACTATTCGTTTGTTTTTGACAATTTTGTTATTTTGCCACGGCGTCAATAGCAATGCGTGCTACTATGTGCTAGTGAAGGGAAATGATAGGATTGACTTGCTTTGGATTTGGATGGCAGTGGCGGGTGTGTTAAAGAGCGGGTGGTGCCTCACAAATGCCACGTCTGGGATCAGAACGGTGGAAAATACGAGGACGTTTTCGGCGCCCAATTGGGTTGGAGACGCAACTGCGAACGAATTTCCCGTGGCAATGCTTCGCACGTAATCCGTTGATCTTCACGGAATTCGTGATGGTGATGGAGGTGCCAACAAAATAGGAAAATGACCGACCATCCCTCACCCAACCCCGCGCGGAATCCCCAAGCGCCACAAACATTGACAGCAAATCCACCACCCATTGTGCGAAACAGGAGACACTTGGCGGTGTGTTGCAGCACTGCTGATGCAAACACTTTTGGTTACACGAGCTTTCAAGATGCTGCCAGTAAAGCACGAATGGTGTACCGACAAATGTCCAACAGTGAAAACGGAAATGGCGCAAATCAAAAGGCACCGAAGCCCACGTCCGTGTGAACAGCCGTGTTTGCGAGGAAAACCACAAAAACAAACAAAGTAGCAAGACTGAAACGAAATTATTTTGTTTGTACTCGCGCTGCGCTTAGCAGCGCTGAAAGCAGCAATGGGTTTCATTAAAGCCCTGGTGGCCCAACAATTTTGCTGTAGCACCTCCAGGGTACCAAACAAATAGGACGTTAATCACCATCACAACCGGCAATCAGGCACAATGTGGCGCGGCAACTAACGAAATTCTAAGAAGTTGTTCGTGCTATTGTGTGGCGGTTGGCTGAGCGCCTATGGTTTCTTCTTCCCAAACAAACCGGACGTGTCTCTTCAGTTGTCTCCCTTCATTTTTGTCTGTGGTTAGTGGTGTCGGGCTCTCCGAATGTCTCCCCTCATTTGTCCCCTTCTCTCTTCTCCGTCATTCGATGCGTTTGCTGCGTGTCTCCCTTCTTGGTTGCTGTGTCGTTCTTCCCTCCCTTCTTGTCTCCTGTGCCTTTCTTTTTCGATGCTGTGTCCACCTTCCTGTTTCCCTTCCGTCTGGCAATTTTGTATAATTTTGTTTGACTTTTTGTCTCCCTTCTTGCCTCCCTTCTCTGATGTTGCGTTTAGCTTCGGGCAACTGTGGTTCCCTTCTTGTTTTTTTTCCTTGTCTCCGCTCTTGTCCTCCTTTTTGTGTCCCTTCTTGTCTCCTTGTTGGCGTAGTTATGCCAAAGGAGGAGTGGTGACCGCCACTATGCCAGGAGATGACCACTTGCGGTCTGGGGACTTTCCTTTTCCAAATAAGGAAACACAGGTCTTGCAAAGCGCCGGCGCCGGCGCATTGCACGAACAGAAGGCCCCGAGTAGTTGTTCTTCAGGACACCTAGACATCTAATGGAAATCAACGTGTGGGCAAACCAACGTTATTTTTCCAGAACAGACGTCGTTTGTTCCAAGTTGAACGTTGACAAAGTTGATGTAAGGAAAAATAGGAAAACTTCGGCATTTTTGCCGAAGATATTTTTGGGATCGCACCCAGCGGTAAGATCGAAGCACGTGAACAAGTAACGACATGGACGACGAAAAAAATGGTACATCTGTGACAGCAACCTTGTAGGTGCGAATGACATTAGGAACGTGTTTTTACGCCCCGGTATTCCTGGCCCCCACAATCCGCCCATGAATCCAACGAAGCAAACCAGGACATAAATTGCATAAACGATTTGAAAAACAAATGTAAATGTCCAGACCGTCAAAATCAAAATGCTGAGACATTTGCAGCATACCATGGCTTTAACATCACGGAACATTTGCAAATTGTTTTGCGAACGTTTTTGCGCTTCCCACCCTCCACCGCCCAACCCTGCCCGCGCATGACGACATTCCAACAAGGCAAGACGCAAAATCAGCGATCCGAAACTCACAGACTTCTACAGAGAGAGTCCAGAAGTTGGCAAGCTGACCCCTCTTGGGTTGCTGTTGCGCAATGCAACCCCACGTAAAATGTCACGCGCATACGCCAACATTATATCATAATATATCATAATATATCTATAAATCCATATGTCCGATTTGCACTCAAGATGCCACAAAGCCAATGCGAAAATAAAAACAGAGCGACCTTGCTTGCGCTACTCATTTCGAAATTCTCCTTCCTGCTATTACGCCATCTGTGCCACTTCATGTCCAACCATTTTTTGGGTTTTACGGTGGTGTAATCTTGATTTTGCCAATTAGTTAATCGTTTAAATGTATTGAAATGTGGGTTCAGGTGCCTACTTCGTTCCACAACCTGAATTGGCCAATCATGGGTTTCACAGTGAAAACTATGCAAATTTGTTGTGATGGGAATTGCATGATCATGTCGCACTCTGTGCTTGTGCACGCGTGTTGTCTTGTTGTTCATCTTCTACCGTAGGAAGGCATCCCCCTGGATGTGAGCGAGGATGTCCCGATGGCTGCAGGCATCATTGCGGCTCAAACGTCTAGTGTTCTTAGTGTCACTCTACCCACCATCACCTTCCGCACGCCCCTCAGCTCTTGGCGGAATTTCCGTGACGTGGGGTTTGGGCATGTTTGGGCATCAGTGCTCGCGGAGCGCAAGTGTCAAACCTGCTTACATGTGAAACATGGAGTTGTGAGTCATGGTGTTCCAATACCGGTGTGGGCTTGCCAAGCACCTGTTTTTTTTTGACAATTGTTTTGACTTAGCGTAGCCTATGAGGATCAACCACAGGGTTTCCGGATGTTTCGGGCAGTGGGGTTCCCCACATCTTGAAACAAATTCATGTGTCACTTCAACACTTGCCGTAGGTTCAGGATGACTCGTGAGGAGGCTGAATCAGAGCGTCCAGGGTCATCCCTGGATGGGGACGGCTGCTAGCTTGTGAGCATGAACGCTCTTTCTGTGAGGATGGGCATTGGCAGGTACTGGTCTTATAGTAGGTATGGGCTTATTTCAGACTAGCGTGCCACCAGTTCCACTGGATGATTGCTTAAAAAACCATATCAGTATCCCTATTCACCTGCCGAGATCTGGGGGCCCTGATTCTCACACGCCGCATCTTGTTTCATGCGTTGTGGAAATATTGGCCTCAGAGGTCATGTCACATGATTACAGGCCCAAGAGCATGGTGATGGTGAGACTGAGAACATATTCGATTTTACCAGAAACGCAGCAGTTCTCAGGGTCGCAAATCAGATATCATTACTGGCCATTCTGTCAACCGATGCAGCTGATGGTTCACTTCAATGCTGTAGATGAACCTTCCTCCTGGACAGGTTGCTGCGCCTTTGTTGTTGGCCACCCGTCCTTTCCAGCCGGCATGGCTCGTTGGAATCTCAAGGTTTCCCCGGTCCCACGAGTCCCCAAGGGGATATTGCCTGTTGGTTGCAATGATTTTTTTTGATCCTTACTTGAGCTGATCATAATATTGTGGTATTTCCTGTTGGATATTACTATTGCACGGGCATACATTGTGCCAGGAGAGAGGGCCGACGATATCTAATGCAAAATAATTCACATAAAAAAAAACAACAAACAACATATACACAAGTCTTAATGATCCTCACAAGATGATTCCTACTCAGAGTTTGGTCTTGCATTATATTGTCAGGGGAAAATCCCACCACTCAGGTGTCCATGCCAAAGACCCAAGCCATTCTGGGAGCCATCACCTTAGCGATGCAAGCCATGCAGCCGTGGTTTCAACTGACTTCTGATCAGTCACAAGGGGATGGGTGAATCTATGGTGAATCCATGGCGTTCCAGGGGATACTTGGAGGCAGGCAGATCAATGCTAGATCGGTGGCTGGAAAACACACCCAAACTGATAATTTGATTTTCGCCCAAACAGCTGGCACCCCATCATGAATCACGCGCGGCCAAGGTGGAAGCTCAGAAACTGGCCATGGTCTACAAACATCACGCAGCGGTGAAGGACAAAGCGTCCAAAGTGAGCCAGGACATCATCAACAAGGCCGCGTCGGATCGAATGGAAATGGCACACCATGGGACACCATGGCCCATTTGCAATGGCAAAACATGATCAAATCCAGGATTTTCCGAGAAGGGTTAACCTAAATGAAGATCACCGGACACTTTGCATCAGGTTGGTGATTTGTCGCGCCTTTTGGCGTTTCAGCCGCAGTACAAGGCACTCCCCGAGGGGGTTCCTGTGACTTGGGACAGGGTATTGTGATGTGTCAGTTCCTCTGTTTTCTTCATTGATTAACGGAGTTATTTTGGAACTTTAGCAGTTATGTGCCCTGCGTTCGCCCCCAAATGGTTGCCTGAATTTCCAAGCAGGCAATACAACCGAATGATTGGTACCACGAATCTCCACGTGGATTCGAATCGGATCATTCAACCGCAATCTGAACCCAATCAAACCAGTGGATCATACCACACCCCGTTTGCAGAATCTTACATTCTGGGGATTTTTAGATGAGAGTCTTTAAGAGCATAATTACCAAAGAAGCATATTAAATTTTTGGGCTTACCATGTGATCAAACATTTGAAACCATAAAGCCGTAGTAAACCAATACACCAGATTAAGCCACACCATGTCAAACCCAGTCTTGTGGGTTCTATCGGAGGCTCAGTTCCGTGCGCGGCCAGACGTGTCGCAAGGGGAGCTGATTCGGGTGACGGACAGCATGGGGGGGGACTGGAAACCCGCCCCAAAGAATTGGTCAGTTTACCAATATGGTAAATCCAATTGTTTTAAAACAATATTTTTTTATTGGTAAAACATGGTATACCCCTATGACTGAGATGATTATTTTGTAGCACTGGTGACCCCCGGTAATAAAAAAATGTCATTCTTGACCAGTCATAAGGGGGCACGAATCAAGAACACCCAAAACTGACCAACGGAATAGTTGAGATTTCTGACCAACCAGAATAAAGATATAATGGGGTAGAACCAAGATGGGGATATCCCTATTTATGGGAACAATCTTATGCGGAAATTGCTGTATTTTGGGTTTTGGGGTAGCAAACCTAGACAGGATGGGGATGATGGTCAATACTGGGGGAAGAATCAAAGACTGCGCGGGAATTCGGCAAACCCAGTATATAGCATTTGAAAACCATGTTTTTGAGTTTTGAAACCACCCTCGTGGTACAGTGAAATGATGTGTGTTTTTATTATATAAAGTAGGGTTTGCCATGTTGGAAACACATGATCCGAACTCTGAAACAAAACAGAAATCCAACACGGTCTCCCCATCCTTTCTGTGGGATTGACTTGTAAGAATTGGCACTGGGTCCGAGTACTGTTGGGTAGCCCAAGATTTGTTGGTGTCATGCTTAAAAGGACCTTTCGAAATTGCGCTGCGTATATGTATGTGTACAAACCTTGGAAACTGAACCAATGAAGGTGAGGTTTAAATCCCAAACACATGCCGGCAATGTTAAAGTGCAACTGTGGGGTGATGTCCCGTTGCTCTGGGGAGGACTGGAAACTGCTGACCCCTGAGAACTACGACAGAACTTGCTTTCACATTGAGGCGCTAGGTTTCGAAGAGGTTGCGTTTTGTTTTGCGTGAGTTGTTCGGCTGATGCACTGGATATGTGTAAACACATACTGTATGCACAAGGAATATAACCATTCCATCCCTACCTGTGATGAGAACTGCACTTGACATTGCTATTTTTGGGATAGTGGTTTTGAAAGCGGGATTATAAGATTATTGGTTCTATGGTGCTCATATCTTATACAGGGCTTTAATTGTTTTGTGACGTGTTTCAACCCGCCGCCTTTTTTTGGGCCACTCTGGAGCCTTGCGGGTGGCTGAACGGTAACGCATTCATTTTAGAACAGAAACAGCAGAAACATGCATTCATTTTTTTATGGGCCACTACATGTACGCAATCACCCACAATACACATAATCATATTTTCTGTGTACGTTTTATTCCAACGTTTCAAGGTGTAAAAACAAAAAATGCTTTATTTTGCTGGTCATTTTTGTGTTGCAAGGTATTTTTAAACACACACACACATACATATATATATATATATATATACGTTACACACACACACACACACATATATATATATATATATATAAAATAGTCAAATCTTTCGTAGGCTGTCATTATGTTCGGATCGCAGTCTCCGTCTCTTCGGCTGCGTGGAAGGTGGATGTGTCCGGAACGGGCCTGGAGCATTTGGTGAACGGAGCCATGGGCAAGGCTTTGTCCGTGTACGCCACCAACGATGCGGACAAGGTGTGCAGTGGAAACCCCTGTTGGTTGATGTTTAGTTGGGAGATGATACTAACCCTTTATATATTGGGGATTAGAATAATCCAATAGGATGATGGAATTTTCAATGGAATTTGGGAAGTCAATAGACTAGAGCGTCTTGAGCCCTAGTTTTTCGATCTTGTTCGGGCACATTCATGGTTTAAAACCTCATGTTCAGAATTTTTGCAACCAAATTTTGGACAAATCCATGCAAGGCTGTTGTTCAATCCCAATTAGCTCTATCACGGGGATCATCCAGTTGATAAAGACACCAGAATCCAATAGAATCCCTGTATAGTTTGTGGGGAAAATTCCAATAGTTTCCACAGTAAATCAACAAAACAACATGGAAACAGCGTGGTTTCCCGTTCAAACATGATCCAATTCTTATGGTGGGAACATTTCATACCTAAACATGAACCAGTCGAGGGTAAACCTGCGAGTCCCAGAATTGATTAAGGATAAAATTGGCACCAGAACCCCCTGTCATTTTTGCCTTAGCAAGAACCATAGTTTCCGGTGAACTTGTTCCCCTCAATTCTATTAAAATTCTTTCTCGTTGGTTGATATCACACCCATCCCATTTTGATGGTTTAAGATGGCTTGAGCCTCAACCATCCCTATGAACGCAACATTTTCATCCTGGCTTTGAGGTCATGAAGTTCATCAACCACATGAAGCTGGACCCTGATGAAATCGTCTCCGTGGAAGACATCGCCCCACCCTCTGAGGATGGCACCGTGGTGCTCACGTGCGGTAGCCCAGGGATGGCCTTGGCGGCCCTGGAAAAAGGGCGAGTTTGAGAGGGTATGATCAGGGTATTTCCCGGGGGTTCTTTGCCAAAGTTTTCAGACAAACTTTCAAACAGTTTTTTTTGAGGATGGACTTTGGGACCCGCCTGATGTTGGATGTTTTCGAAGCACTTTTGGATGATTTCTCGACCCGCAGATATTCTATTTTGGGAGTCAGCATCCGGATTCCAGATTTTGCGCCAGAGAAACACTTTCCGACCCATACCAATCCTGATTCATGTTGTTTTTTTTTCCCTTATGGCTCTTGAATTCAGATCATCCCATTTCGAAGCGGTTCACATAAAAGGACCGTCTACAAGCTCTTCACCCAGTACCTGGATCTCTTTGGAAAGCCCAGTCGCGAGTTCCTCAAGAAACTCTTCCCCTTTGCGGAGGCCGGAACGCTAGGACTCAGAAAGCCATGGAAACTCTATGGATCTCTGGATCTCCCACCTTAGCCCCCATGATTTTTGGGCATGATTAGCTGAAGGGCTCCAACGATTTTTTGGGAGGCAAAATATAGCAAAATATGGGTCCTCCATGGTCCTCCCAATGGATCAACCAGGGGCCGGCAGTGCAGGATATCATGGAGAAGGTGGCCATTGCAGAACTGACCTTGGACAGGAAGTCAGAGGACGGGATGGGCCATGAGCATCCATGGGCCTGAAGGCCATGGGCCCTCACCCATGGCCCTGGTCTGATTCGGTGGGATTATCAACAATTAGTTTCTCTTTCTTCATGTTGTTTCCCAACGAAGTCATAGGTTCAGCTATCAACCTTTGGGTCTGTGGGCTGTGGCCAGGACTTTTTGGATCGACAGGCTCGGGCCTACACCTATGCGGACTACATTTGCGAGTACAAATCGTGGCCTGCCGGAGGAAAATACCACTTTTTTGGGCCTTGGGAAGAGGATAGAAAAGGATGGAAAAGGATGGAAAAGGAGAGCTTGCACTTACAGTAATTTATTGGATCAATATTAGCTGATATTAGTTGAGTCGCAGTATCGTCCAACAAGTTTTGGCGTCTAGTAAGAGTGTAGTTTACTTGCAGCAGACTGGAGATGACCTGTATCTATTTGATGTCAGCCATCTCTTTAGTTTGCTGGCGTGGAGGGTTCGAAATTTCGGAATTGCTCTGGTCTTGGGATGGCGTAGTCCTGCGAAAGAACCGGTGCCCTTGCAATCATGGCCGCCAAGGTTGAAGATCCCGGTGCTGAACTTAGCCAATCTCCAACTTTGGACTCCTTGGAGAGCTGATTCCTTACATGTCAACATATGTTTCGACATGTTTCACTCTTTACAGCTTCTGGACCCCACCACAAATGGTTTACCCTTGGAAATCTACTAGTTTGGTGTGGAAAATCACCATTTTCATAAGTGAATCATCGTGAACTACTGTAAATGGGCCAGGCCCTTGATGGTTGATACAAGCCACACGAAGACAGGTGGCGAAGTATGTGGAGATTCTCCCAACCATCAAGCAGCGTGAGGGGCCTCCAGGGGCAGCGATTTCTGCAGAGGACAGATGAATCACGATGGCAGGCTAGTTAGAATGTGTCCAAACCCAACCTTAAACTATCCCACTACTATAGCATCAACAATCAATGAAAATGGAGGTCACTCCACATTAGCCCAAACAATCGGTATGCCGAAGAACAAACCAACATTGATTCGATATGGAAACCAATGGTCACAATCTCAGATCTGGAAAATAGCGAGGTGTCTACTCCATTTGCTCCTCCAGCGACTACCACCCTGGCAAGTGCCAGCTGTTGGTGGTGCGTGAAGACTGGCAAGCGAAAGGCGGTTACAGCGAAGTCGTTTGGGCAGGATGAAAACCCTTCAAATCTACGTGTTAAAGAAATGATGACTTTTCATCCTGGCTTGCGACTGGTGGCCAAATCGGGATGTGGGTTGCTACTAGGAGTAACCAAATCAGGGGGTTCCTAGGCCCGCCTCAGCTCCAGCTTCCGATCAGGCGGCGACACCAAGTTTGGTCTTTGCTCTAGCTTCCTGACCTTCTTGAGGCTGGGAATTGGCGTTGCTGCCAGGTGACCGGTATAGGTGTGTCTGAAAATGATGAGAAACCATGGAAATTGATGGAAATTGGGGGTAGCCTATGGTCAGACAAAACCAAATCAGGAGCAGATCCTATCAGGTTAGCAGGTTTCCCGGAAGATTGTGAGATGGTGATCCCTCTGCACACAGATATGTACAGACACCTTTCACGTGCGGATAGTATGATGAGTGCTGCTGGAAAATGTAGCTGACCTCCAACATGGTGAATTCACAGGGTGTTTCTTAAAGTTGAGCACCAACCATGAGTTTGTTTGGAAATTTTCGGTCAGGAATTGATATGGGGTCCTTCATTTCAAGAAGCAGCCAGATTCCACAGTCGTTCCGTTTTCAGGCCCGGAACCGTTTGCGTTGCCCATGCTACACACTCCGTGATGCAGATTCCAGAGGTGGGAAACTGCCAAAAGTTGGCAAGGTATCTATGCCACCCGGTAGGGAACGGTTTGACATGTAAATATACAGTATACAGTATACAGAATTATATATATATATATGGCTTCAGGCCCGTTTGCATTACATGTACATGTATATGTATATATGATATTATAATATGCTCGGGTACCTCCCTAGTAGTTAAGAGTATATATTATAAAATTAATTATAGAATAAATGCACATTCACATATACGTATGTATATATATATATATATGCATGTATATTATAACATGTATTTACACATATATATATATGTATATACATATGCATAAAATTTGTAAGACACACACATATGTATATGTGTATACATGTATATAGGTATATATGTATATATGTATATATGTATATATGTATATATGTATATATGTGTAAATGTGTATATGTATATATGCACACATACATACATACCCACCTACCCACCTACCCACCTACCCACCTACCCACCTACCCACCCACCCACCTACCTACCTACCTACCTACCTACCTACATACATACATACATACATACATACATACATACATACATACATACATACATACACACACACATACATATGGTAACATATATGCAAATAAATTAAAACGTATATACATATATACAGATCTATAAGGTACACACACACACACACGCACCTATATATATATATACATATACACACACGGTCCTTTTTTGAATCATCCATTTTAAAAGAAAAACTGTGCGCAGGAAGGTGCCATTTCCGGGTTTGGTGACAAGATATTCTTGGGAAGGTGAGTTTCTGATCCCAAGTGTGATGGGATCCATGACGTGCGAGATGGTAAGAGGTGTTGGAGTCTTAACTTAGGTTTGGAGATTCAGGTTTCAATGGTTACATCATACCTAAAGGTTTCGGTAGCTTTCCTCTAATTCTGTAGATTTTTCCCAGCAGGCAGCAGCTTCGGAGAGTGCGGATGGTGCTTCTCCGCCAGGACAAGACGGCTCCGATTTTCATGGCTGGTCTTGGAACTGGACTTGCGCCTTTCCGAGTGCCTTGCCGTGACCATCCTGTTGTGATGGGGACGCAGTTCTTGGCCTAACATTCTGTGAAACCTGCAGCACACTGACACGACGTTCTTTTTGACATTGATTGATTGTTCTAATGGCCATCCTATGCTTCTTGGTGGGTCGTTTCTTGAAGGAACCATGCGGACATGGTCTGAGTTGGCCTGCAGTGGGAATGTCAATGTCTCTTGCGTCTCAGGCGTTCATCGAGCAGCGAAAGCATGAGAAGAACCAGGGCCACCGGGTGGGCCCCATGACCCTTTTCTTCGGCGGGCGCCATGCGCACGCGGAGTACTACTACCGTGATGAGCCGGGCACCTGAGTGCGGCAGAAGGCCCAAAAGGTGACACTATGCAGGTATACCATGGTTCTTGTCAGTTGATTTTTTATTGACCATGCAACCATGCCTTTGTTTAATCCCTTCTCTTTGTCCTGAATGGTTGAGTTTAGTATTTCCCCGCCCCTGCCAACAAAAGACAGGCGGGTCACCTCCAGCAGGTCCCAGGCACAGCAGTCCTCTGAGGTTCGAGAAGTTCGAGGCCGAAGGCCTGGTGAAGTGCTGCAACGCCTGGTCCCGAGACCAGAAACAGAAGGTGCGGCGCTGACTGGATGGCAGGGTGCAGGGCCATTGTTTGTCACCCTCCAGTAACAATAAAACGAAAGATCAATTAGATATGTTGGAGATGGAAAATCCTTCATATTTTCTAGGAACACATTATTTCCATGGTCTTCAATATCCATCTTAGATTTACACTTGTTTACACCAGGGTAAATGTAAGGCACCCCAACATCCCCAACTTCGAAAATGCGGGGGGAGAAACTTGCGACAGCAAGGCGCCCCTGAGATTTGGGTCATAATTTGACAACATCACCTTCTCAGGACCTGATTTTGGAGACCAAATTTGACTCATAGTGGTTGAACTACTGTACCAACCGACTATTGTACTAATCGGCTTTTTAGGTCGTGGAAATTTTGGTGAGCTTGGGACCCGTCGCTGATGGTTGATGCCCTGTCGAAAGTTGGATATACCAATGGGATGGTCATCAATCCATGAATACGGATTTATATACCCATTATAAGGGTTCCCAATATGGAACGAATGTGCTGGGCCGGCTGTTGGGGCAAACCCTCTGAGAAGCCCCAGCACAAAAATATGGGATAGATCACTGCAAACCAGATACCATTTTTTCGACCCTGGCACATTTGGAGTTCAGGTTCAGATGCAGCTCCATGGATCCCCATGGCTGTTTGTTTGACACACATGGCTGGGACTAGATGCTTCTATGCGAATGGGGCGCATCATTGGGATGGACTACTGTATTTTGATGATGTAGATTAAGCACACACATCGTTCCAATTCATTTCAAGTCATTCCATATTAAACACTTGAACAATACCAGACATTCAAATGGTTGCTTCAAACCTTCTATATTTTGCATGTTCCACCCTAGCACTATTGATCCGAATCAACTCGTGTTTTCAAGGGGTTTGGAACCACGAGAGGAGCTTCCTAATGCCAGGTCTACGTCCAGCACAAGATTATGGAGCAGGCTGTCCGCACCTCAGAACGCGAGAGTTCCCTTCCGGGCCATCTTGCGTCGTATGTGTAGTTCTGGAGCAACCCTTTTTTGAAGGAAATAGGCTTATTCAGATAATCGTCGTTGTACACATATGCAAATATGATCAAATATCTACATGTGTGTATGTGTACACCCTATGATCCTATGTAGTCTATGGCTGTGGCTTGTTTTGCCCCGGTCCATGGGTTCTTGGTGGCCCATGGTCCCCCAGTTCCCCATACAGATGATAGGGACGACCAACTCGGCATCGAGGATGACATCTGGGCCAACTTGGGACGAGAAGGCTCCCGGGGCTACTTCTTCCTGTGCGGCTCCAAACAGCCCGAGAAGGACGGTTGAATCGGAATTGCGAGAACCTCATTGACACATGCACACATCATATGTATGACTGTATGATTATATGATTGTATGTCATGGTATATCTATTTATATAACATATTATTTCTTGATTGATTTATTTGTTTATGTACTCACCCCAACGCACAAGGATGATGCGCGCACATACATTTGCATCTGCAAATGCATGTGCATATACGTTGGCTCCTGTGGTCAACAGGATAAACGGTTAACCGAACTTGGGGGCCAAGTCGTTGGAAACACACAGAGTCGTTGGTCAACAGGATGTGTTTGCAGCGCTCATCAAGATCTTCGAGACGAAAGGTGGTGGGGTCGGCCCAGAGATATGCAACGAACATCAACGACAGCGCTGCAAAATTTGGCCTGGCCTCCCTGTCACAAGGTCTGAAGAACGATGAGGCCCACAAGAAGATGGAAAGCTTGCAGCTGGCGGGCCGCTATGCCTGGGGACTCTGAATTTCACACTTTTCAAGCTTTTTGAAAATAGGTTGTCATTTTTTTTGGCTCAGAACTTGTGTCTCGGGGTTCCCCAAATCCAATGGTTCTTCCCCGGTCAGACGTCAGCATCGGTTGCCAAAGGTCACGGAGGTCTACTAAGTCAGCTCTGGCCTCAGGATGTTCTGCGGAATCGTTGGGGTCAGTGGTAGATGGTTGGATTGTGCCCCACCTGAGGCGACCATCTCTTAGCCGCGTCATGGGTCCAACAGATAGATGATTTGCATTGATTACATATGAACATATTCACATAGATATATCAACATTTGCAAAGCTTCAAGTGATGTTTGTTTTTCATTGGTTTCTATCATGTTTCAAATGTGGACGCGTCAAACATGGACCCTAAGAGCCTGTAAACATCTGACTCACTCCATGAGTTTTTTCTGCAGCTGCTGGGAACAAACCAGTGGACTGCTTGACACAGTCAGGGAGCTGCCCTTCGGGTGTTTCCCGCATTTTCCGAAGTGCTGGGCATAGCCCTGGAAGAACTTCCCAGGGACTTTGCATCTAGTTCTTCTAATCCTTCTGAGAGCGCGTTGCGCTTAGCACAGATCGATCTGTGAGAACAGCCTGCGGTCGAGTTGCGAAAGAATCACACCGGTCTTTGGTGACTTCCATTGAGACTTGAAGTGACTTCTTTTCCTCAGAGGAAACTCGCCATAACAGGGAAAACATGGGGAGTTTGCGTTGGAGCGCTGGACGGTTCTTATCGCATTGACCCACCAGGCATTTTTGATCCCGTGATTAGTCCACAGCCGCGAAAAGGGGTGCGGTGGGCCTTGTTGTCGGTGTGTTATGGATGAGCAAGTAACAGAGGAAAACGCAGTCTTGGTTGAGGATAAGGTTCGTGCTTGATCTTTTGTTTTGGGGTCTGAGGTGAAACAGAGATGACACCAATCTATATGCAAATCACCTAGTGACGAAGTGGGAGTCGGGTCGAGTTTTTCAGTGGACGTTTTGCCACAGGCATTGGCAGTCGCAGGCTCGAGAGGCATAGACATGTCAAAGCAACTGATGCCAATATCATCATAGGCCCAGATCCACTTGCCCAGCTTGAACTCGGAGCGGCCCCAATATTGGGATGTAGTGGGATAAGAATTTCTCCAAGAAGATCAGTAATGATCAGTTGCTGGCGGCCTAGGGCCCGGCATAAACAATGCAGGGATGGGATGGGAGGGTAACTGCCCCTCGCACCCAATGTTCTCGCCTCAGCGTGGTGCCAGACCTGCTGTGAGGTGCGGAGCCTTGGTGGTCTCGAGCCATGGTGAAGCCCATGGCATATCGCAGCGCTTGTTTTGTTGGTCCCAGGTTTCAGTGATTAAATTCACAGACACACACACACATACCTATATATGTAAATAAATAACTATATAAAAATGTATAATATACATAGAATATATAATACAATATTATATATATATATATTTGTATATTATGTATGTACAACATCATATAGAATATATATATATATATATATGATGTGTATTATAATGTATGCATATTATTTCGATGTTGTAAAGACATATTGTCTCAACTGTTGCATGTTGCCCTTTCTCACAATTTGAGGCGCCCACGCAGATTTGTCCCACGCAGGTGTTGACCTTTCGATGGGCGGCTCAGTCTCCTTGGAGGCGCCAAGCACGAGGAGCAAAGAGAAGGGCAAGAAGAAAAAGAAGAAGGAGCAAACCAACGAGGGTGACAAAGAGCCTTGGTTGGAGAATAGTTGGTTTATGTAATGATATATCCTGGTTCATATGACTAGTAGGTGCACCATTTGTAAACCCCAGCATCTGAGTTTGCTGGAATAGATTGGGGGAACGCACCAAAACTCATCAAACATCTCAGGGTTTATCATCATTTTACCCATTGAGATTGCCACTTTTCGCAAACACCCATGCTAGGTAGCAACTTTCTTCAAAGAGAACATGCAAGATCAACATTTCAACATGTGCAGAAGACAACGGCAGGGACTAGGATTCATGCCGCAAACCGGAATTGTCCGGAATTAGGGATGGCGGTTTACCTCCCATCCCATTGAGAGTGGCATGACGAGGCTGGGGATGATGGCGATCCTGTTTCCCGGCCGAGGATCTCACCCTGGGTGACGAGGCTGATGAGGCCACTCAGAGTGCTCCGTTTGAGGTAGCAAAGCAGGCGCGGGGGACCAATCCTGTCCTATTTCGCGCTGGCGAAATGCCAACTTTAGGTACTTTGACATCCTAAAAGTCCTAATTAATTAAAATCAATGAGAACACGGATGATGGGCATTCCAACATGGTGACCATTCTGTTTCGAGATTTTGGGATGCTCACCGGGCCAAGAGGGTTTTGAATCATCCCCACGGCTACGAGTCAAACACGGGGCCCCCATGGACCCACACCATCGGCAATTCTAGTGTGTTTCAGTGCCAGGCCATCCATGTCTTGAGACCAAGGATTCTGGATCCCCTACTTATTTTGGATAAGACTGAAACTTGGATAACCGGTTACCCCTGTAAAGTAACATTAGAATATCCCATAATATCCCTACAATTGGATGATAGTGAAAAAGAACAAAGCCGTTCCCTGACCCAACCATTCGGACCCCAGGACCAGCCACACCAGCCACAGCCACAGCTGGAAGAGTGGCCACCTGGTGGCCCAGGGCCACCGGGTCAGCCAGACACAGGGCTGAGGCGGGTGTGGTGAGGGAAGCAGAAACCAAAATGATCCAAAATGCATCAAAGAGACATCAACCTATGATTTGAATATATATATATATATATATATATTATATCATATATATATATATATATATGTGATATATAATATATATCTATATAATATGTTATAGTATGTTATAATATCTTGGGTATATATTTCATTTAAACATTGTTTGATGTTTGATGTTTTTTTAAATATGTTTGGGTCCTCAACTCTTGAAGATCTAAATTTCGATCCCCCCCTTAGTGCCGAAGCTGCCAACCTCTGGCTAACTGACCATTTCCTCAAACTTCCAGGCCTGAGAAAGATTATTTACAGGACTTGGATCTGCCGTCTCCTACCGGCGGGCTGCAAGAAGAGTCGACCCTGCCGGTGTCGCCGATGTCTGATCGATCCTTTGGGATCTTTGGATTTCTGCCTCCGCAGGGGAACAGCAGCAGGCTGGGCGGGAGCTTCTAGAGCTTGTGTCCAGCCCCTCTGGCAATAGGGATAATCAGCTGCCAAGTGTGAGTGGCAAAATCATGTCCTGAGTTTTCATGGGGTTTCCATTGCCAAGATCTTGGGCGCGCAATGGATTCCATGTGCCATGCTGCCAGGCCCTATGCCCCAGCTTACCACTCCAGTCTCGGGCAGCCTGCCGTGAGACGCAGCCGGCAGGGTCTGCGGCTTCGCATCTTGGGAGCCTACAACCTGAAGACATCCAGCACTGGGCTACCAGGTGATCTGGCCGACCCCTACGTGAGCGCTCGCGTGGGGAGGGAGACCTTCCACACCTCGTGCATGGAGAACGACCCGAATCCCGTGTGGACCGAAGATAATGAGCACATCTTCAGGTTGGATGCCAGCAGTTTGGAGCTACAGGTCATGAGCATGAACGCATACAAAGATGAAGTTTTAGGGAAGGTCACCATCGCCATACACGAAGATCAACAGCCAGGGGAGTGGCAGAGGCTCAAGCTTCCGTTGGTTGGCACCACGAGCCAAATCGAATTCGAGATGCAACTGGTCTCTGACATTTCCAGTGTCCAAGTGGCAGCTCCCAGCAAGGCCAGCCTCCCATGTATAGATTTTGAAAATCAGTAGGCCAAAGAATGTACTTTGAAACCCCGAACATGGGGATTCTTGAACGCCAAAGGGGACATATTTACATCCATTTACATCCATTTGCATCCATTTACATCTATACTTACATCCATTTAAATCTTCCATTTGTGGTCAACTAATCCCATATTTGGGGCATTCTGGACCCAGTGCGGCACCTTCGTTTCCACCCTGAAGGTGGATGAGTTGGAGTACCAGGGCCCACGCATGTTCCAACCCAAAGGCCATGCCTTGCCCTGGCATGGCGTCAGGGTCCTGGAACTCACCCGCCGCACCTGGACTGCAGCGTTGTGTGGGCAGATGATGGCCGCCCTTGGAGCTGAGGTACCATTGGGCCAAACAAAAACGATTAAGTATGATTTTGCACATCATGTATGGTTCCGTATGCCCGTAAGCCACAAGGGTTTGGTGATATGGTCAATATATGATCAAAACAATGTGGCTCAGCGTTTTCAAACATGGTTTGATGCCCAGAATGACCAACTCCTCCAAGCCAACAGGCACCCCCCTCATTTTTTTCAAACTTCCTGCTCCCATATTGCAGGTGATTCGCGTGGCCAGCCGCTCCGAAGCCCTGCAGAAGCGCGGTGGCGCGGATGGCGTGGATGGCGGCCAGGTGCCTCCGGTGCCTCCGAAGGAGGTACCCCGGCAGCTGCACCAAGGGAAGCGGCTTGTGCTGCTGGACCCAGAGAAGCCGGAGGAGTTGCAGCGGATGAAGTCAGAGACGCGGCAAAGATGGAAGGCTGGGGGCTAGGCTAGGCTCAGTGGATCTCCAGGGGCTCAAAGTTTTTTGGTTTTTTGGGGTGGAGGGCCGAAAGTCTAGATTTTTTGAGCTCTTTTGGGCTGGAAAATCATGGAACATGAGTAAGGTTCAAAGCAAACCGGGGGATGAAGACTCTGATGCAGGGATTTGCAGATGATTTGTGGATCAAAGTTGAGTGTGATTTTGGATGGTGCAGTGGTGGGGCTGTTAACTTCCCATTTGGACACTGTGCTGTCATGGTCATGTTGTCCTAAGGACTTGCTGATGTCCTGCAGCCTCTTCCTAACTGACCTGCCTGCCGACGAATTGGATGACAAACAGTTGCCAGGAGAATTTGGCTATAGCATCTGTACGCATCTGTAATCATCCATATGTATAGCCTTTCGGCACCCTCCTGTACCTGATGATGTTGGGCATCCATGCAATGTCGCAACAAAGTCCAAGAGCAGCTAAACTTACGGAATGTGGCCGGCAATTGGGATGGTGCACTCAGGTGTCGAACGGTTTGGTAGGCTCCCCAGCACAAAGCACTCTGGGACTCTAATGAATGGATGCAGCTCCCCCCTCCACTGACTGTTTCAGGTAGAGTTGTGCAACCTTGCTTTGAGGAAGGTGCCAGGTTTGATGCTGGTCCTTGACCACTTGTCCACCTATATGTTTTAGAGGAGAGGTTAACTCTGTAGCTTTTGCATTGGATTTATCAGTACTAAACTTGACTGAATCTGTTGGCTCCCTGGGTGGAGCCAAGACAACTTCCAGGATATTGTTATCCCTTATAGTTCATGTATGTTCATATTGGATATAGTATAGTTGACGTTGTCAACCATGAGTTTCCAGAGGTGAGAAAACTTGGGTGTTCTGTCACTTAGGGCCTCCTGTTCCAATGAGGCTCGGGGCGTCCACCTTACGGCAGCAGTTTCCTTGGTTGATCTTTGTTCACACTTCTGCTGTTGGAATGTTGGCAGATGTCACCAACAAGGGCGTCAATGATGCGGGTGCATTCTTCTGCTTGTCAGGACCCCTGGTTGCATGCAAAAACTAGGAAGGACAACCCCAACACAAAAAACGTTGGTCCTTCTCACGCCACCAAACCATCATCTTGGGGATTAGCCTCAAACATTTTGGCCATGTTTGACCTAGACTCATTTCGCTAGAATATCTGTTAGGCCAAGCGCCTCCATATGCCTCATTATATACCACTCGTTGTAGGGCTTCGGCGCCTCTCTGACCATCATTTCCCCCCGAAACTAGCGTCACCTGATATGTCAAGAAATCACTTCAAACCAAATATTTGGATCAATTCTGCCAGGGACATGTAGATTCTGCCAGCCATTTCCAAACTGATTCCCTGCTTGTCTTCGTCAACCCGTGGTTGAGCAGCCTGGCCATCCCAGGAATGGCCGAGCAGCTGGGTCACTTCTTGGGCCCTCCGGGCTTCGCGGCCGCCTGCGCGGCCAGTGCCTTGTTGGGCGTGAGTTCCTTGGCGCTGCTGCGCCGCAGGTGTGGCTGTCCAGGCGCCCTGCCAATGCTGGGAGCTGGGATCATTAGAGTTATTCAACATTTGATGCCCAATGTCCGAATGTTGAATCATTTCACTAACTGCACCTCCCAGGTTAAGGTGAACAGATGCCAACCGAAGCTGAGGCGATCGCGTGGAGATGAGCATCTTCCGCTCCGGGCGTTGGTGCACCGCCCTCGGCGCTCTCACCGGCTGGCTGCGCCCGGCGCACCCTGAGCTGCGGCCGGCAGAGGTGCAGGGCCTGACCAACGCTGCGCCGGTGCCCTTTGACGTGGAGGGCGTGGGGCACGTGCCGCTGAAGCGGGGCAAAGCCGAGGGCCAGAACTTGAAGCGACTTGTCCAGCGCTGTTTGGGTGGCTGACGAATGATTAGGATGATGGATGATGATGAAGGGTACCAAGTGGTAATGCTATCCAGTATATCCAGGTGGGATACCTGATATGTGATAAGGAGAATATACGCACAATGCTTAGGACCACTTCTAGTGGGACATGTGCAAACAATATTTTGCGGATCTACTCTCTGCATATCGAAATGATAGAAATCCCAACCCGTCCAGCTTCCTGTATATTAGGAACTGGCCGCCTAAATACATCTAGAGTAATTACCAGCCTCACCGGTAACCAGACTTTGGAACTGGAGCCGGGCACCACGGTTCGAGAAAAAATTGGATGCCGTATGTTTGTGAGGGCTTGAAAATGCATGTCCACACGCCTTGAGACCAACCTCTCCACATGAAGTCATGATACGGAACCGTTTGGAAACCGTGAGGAAGTCAGGTGGAACTGGAACCGTGAGAAAAGGACGCGGAACCGTGAGAAAAGAGGGTGGAACCGTGAGAATAGCTCTGCGCGTTTATCAGCCACATTATTTTGGTCTCACGGTCTTATGTTAGGTCGTCATCTAGCGAATCATGGTTTCTGTCACACTTCCCTGCCAGTCGTCAGGGCCCAGTTATGAGACAAGCCCCTAACAGCCCTTGGGAATGATAGAAATGGATAGAAATGATAGGACCTGCGGCTGAGGTGGTCGGTTCTGGATCCCGGTTCATTGCTGCCAGTGTCCTGGTCGGACAATCTGCAGGAAACCACGGTCTTTACATGTCTTTACCACAAACAAAGTTTAGTATGCGGGGTTTCCGAAAGCCATTTTCTCTGAAAGCAATTTTGGGAACCTCAGGTTTGGTAGGAAAAGAAGTTCAAGGATGACCCTTATGATAGGCTGTATATACGCATTCCACACTTGGACCTTCAAGGCCCTATCAAGGACTTATCTTCCACTCACAAGGGTGCCAGGTTTTTTTATGTCCAACAATCATGTTTCTTCTTCATTCGCCAGCAAAGACCGATGGATACAGGCAGACCAGCAACGGGAAAGGGTCAGCCACATCAGTGGGGATAGACTCGGATAGACCAATGGATGCAAAAAGAATGGGTGTTCATTTGCAGTTCACCCCCAGTTCACCACCGGTTCTATATTCAGCACTCATGCCACGGACCAACTCCCATTTCTACCACCTCTCCTTGGACCACCATCTCCCATCGTTTGGGGGTCCAAAGTCATCAATGTCATCAAGCCCCCAAATTCTTCAAGGGTTACTGCACCACAGTTGCCACACTGAAAATGACCAGAATCATAACCATCTCACTGAAATCTCATTTCATGTGATGTAAGGCCGAGCACAACCAGCACATTTCTTGATGGTCTATAGTTTTACAATCGTATCATTTCCCCCCAAAAACTGATGGGTAATATATGGTAATATAACTTAACACCGAAAATGACCCAACTCCAAGATCTCTGAACCTGTAGGGCCCAAAAAATGAGAACCCCACATATCCCCAGGCCGTGGTTCCCGAGAACCCCATCAGCTCGGAGCTGCCCTTGGCGCGGTGTTCGGTCATCGAAGTCAGCGACGAGTACCAGGTTTCGGCCATGGCCCTGGGCGCGCTACTGGCGGATCTGGGCGCGCGAGCGGCGCGGCCGGATCCAGGGGATGGGGCTGGGGATCAGCAAAAGTGATGTGAAATCTGATGAAATGGAGAGAAACAAATCAACAAATAATGGATAAAGACATGAATATATAGATGAATAAATCAATGAATAGACAAATTAGATCAACAAATACATTAATGGATTTGAAAAATAAACCAATAAAACCAACGCAACAAACAAACAATTATATACATAGACATCGAGATTTAAGCCTTCAAAGAATTGAAGACAGAATGGATTCAATGAGCCCAGAACTGGGACGTGGCAAAGGACATCACAGCCACAATTTGAGGTCACCAAGTTGGAGCGGCCTCAACGACCTGATCCCTGGAAACACACCTGCCCGCAGCTGTACAAAGATCTGACAGTTCGGAAGAATGTGCAGGTAGGGCAGCTGTGGGCTTACAAGAATTGGAGTGTCCAATCTAGGTAGATGAGAAAGTGAACAGGTGCAGTTAATCATTCGTAGTTCTATACATGTTCTATCTTTAAAAAACATGTGTAGATGTGGTGAACCCAATGCCATAAACCTACCATTTGGGGATGAAATAAACCCATTTATGGTGATTTTGAGGTTGGTTCACATTAGATGTTTCTTTGGAGGTTGCAGTTTCTGTTCCTCCGATCCCAGGGCCCCTACCGTAGGTGGTGAACTACAGCGGCGTTGGGGGCCGTGACGCCACCGGCGCGCCGCTGCCGGGGCAGTCGGCGCTGTACCGCAGCCTGGCGAATACCACGCTGCTGGTGACGAATTTGCCCATCGCTGCGCTGGAAAGTTGGGGCTTAGATCCCAAACATCTTAGAGAGATGTTTCCACATCTCATCATTGCAACTTGACTGATGTTAGCCAGCTGGTAGTGGTGCTGCTGGTGTGGGTGAAATTTTCTGAGGGAGTAGAAGAAAGTTGTGGCTTCCGGGGCGAGGCTATTGGGGTACCCTTCCAAGCCGTGTTGTCGGCCTGGGAGACGGGGTTTGCAAAACGGCATGCAATGGATTGTAAATGTTTCGGGGGATTTGTTCAGTTTGGGGCTCCTTTCGAAGGAATTTAGTATGAGGGGATGGGCTCATATCCAGTGAGCCAACATGCATCGGCTGCCCCAACTGACATCAAATTGCCAGGGTTGTTTGAGGGTTCAAATGGGAGAAAGCACCTTGTCCTGACTGGCACAGGGGCTTGCAGGAGACAAATGTCACACTGCGCAGGTGTGGATCAACAGCTGGGGCTCCGATGCCAGCGCAAGGCACACGGAACTGTCCTTGGGGCGCAAGGGCGGTCAGGAGGCACACGCCTTCTGGGAGGCGCCGGGGAAGTTGATGGATGGGAGATAGGTGGGTACCAAATACATAAAATAATTTGACAACTCTATTTTTATTTTCTTACTTTTTCTTTCTTGTCTCTGCCTCTCTCTCCCTCTCTCTGTCTGAATTTTTGATACTTTGCAGCCTCCAGTTTGCAGAGGTTGAACTTCATTGAGACCATCAGAGACATTCCAAGCCGCCCATTCAAGCTCATCCAAAACTAATTGCGAACCATTTCTAGTGGGTTACCCCAGCCTTCTTTGGAAAAAACCTGGCTCCTTGCGAGGCCAGTGGCCTCAGCCAGCTATGCAACGGCAGCGGTTTGCCGCCTGGGCTGGGGGAGTTGGCAGTGGCGCAGCACGCGCTGGGCGGGGTGGGGCTGGCACTGCTGCGGCAGCAACGGACCGGGCAGGGGCAGCTGGTGCAGGCAAGTGGTTGGGCTGTTGGGGCCGTTGGGGCCATTGGGGCCGTTGGGGCCGTTGGGCCGTTGGGGTTGGGGGTTTAGGGGTGGAAAATGGTGGAAGTGGCATTGAAGTCGGGTGATTTGGCTGTAAGTGCTCTGGTTGTTGCCGAATGATTCTCAATGACAGATGAATACAAATGACAAATCTGACCACTCACTCTGGTTGTAGTAAAACCCCAAGTCAATCGATTTAAATCGGTACATCACGCCACCAAGAGGGTTGCCCTCCATGAAACATGATGAAACTAATCTGCGTGTGGAACATCTAGATTGGGGTTCCATCTAGTATAGTGAATGGCAGGAGGTATGACTGTCCTTCCCCACTTCTATGTAGCCATTGAACGTGATGCACAAAAACAGGGGGTTGTTCAGGCGTTTCAGGGCAGTTCACCAAGTATGGCATCCATTCTGCAACAACTTTGGTGGCAGGTGAGCAGGTACCGAGCTGGGGTCTTCTGAAGCTCGGATGATGCCCTGGGATTGGTGTTTTGAAATCTGGTGAGGGATGGGGGCTAAATTGTTGATGCTCAATGCCCCCAAAGTCATGAGATTAAGCTGGGGCCTTTCGATGGTGATCTGCATTTGTCTGGTACGTAGTGCGGATCATTCTCTTTTACTCTGAATGAGAAGTTCTTACTTTACAGTTATGTAGCTAATCATTTTTGATTTCCCACACTTTGATCTTTTTCACTATTGGAAGTGGAAGATGTTGGAATCCACATTGTGGATATTCTTGAACATCTTCAATTGCCATGTGGGTGTGCCCGGGAATAGGATACGCCCAAATTTGATACTTAATCAGTTAATCACCATTTTCCCTCTTATTTCATGACCATTTGGGGGGAATCCTCCATTTTCAGCCGCACCCCTTTGGCCGAAATTTTTCCAGACCCGCAGCTGCCCCATGGCATCGCCGTTGAAGCGAGGCCATCGCATTGCCGCCTTAGATCCGCCACAGCCGCTGGCGAGCCCCTTGCTGCAGACCTTGGATGGTCGCTTCATGCGGCTTTTGGGTCGAGGCCTGGGAAGGGGTAGGAGAACCAAATGGAACCAACAACAATGGGGATTTATGGGGATATGGGGATATAATGGGATATTGTGGAATACAATAGGATTTAGCCTCTGGTCAACAAAGAGTTTGCGATCGAAAATCAGCAGTTAGAATGAGCAATCAGCTATATAAAGGGCCAGTTTCAATAGCTATGTTCCCATCAAACATGGCGGGCCGCAATGGGATCCCTAAACAAGGTTTCTAGCAGGGAAAATTATCGAACTAGAATTGACTAAAAGTTTTTTTTTTTGCATTTTTTTGATTCCCAGGGGTAGATGATCTCTAGATGAGCCAGTGGCAAGGCCTCATGGCAATCTTGGAGGCTGAGTCAAGTTATGTCAAGTTGCTTTCTCAAGAGAAGTTCAAGACTCACCAACTTACCTGAGGGCCACTTTGCAGCGGGCATCCATGGGCTGGGTATCCATGTGCTGGGAAGACCTGGGAGGTCACCAGCCTCACGATGCATGGGTCTTGTTGCACGCGCTGAAGCGACGGGATAGCCTCGCTGAGCAGATGGGAGGTCTTGAGGGAAACTGGTGGAACTGGGAGGGGGCGAAGCCAGTGAAGCATAGTGAAACCACCAAGGTTTAATGGTTTCAAGCAGTTGATCCATCCAAAGAAGTGACTCTTTGTCTGCGTTCAGCGGGACGACTGTGCTTCCTATCCTTGTGGGGAGTGGGGCCTCGGCTGACAGGAAGTTTCGAGAAGATGAGATCAAAGCTCCAAACCTTCACTTGGGAGGTGCCGAAACAGAGAAGTCATTGCTGCTTGAGCACGGCTAGAGAAGGAACGTTCTGGAATCTAGTGATAGACATTTGTAGGAGTCGCTGAATCGCTCCTGATTTTCTATTCATCGTATTTGTTTGCGTGTGTTTTCTTGCCTCTAGCTCGATTGCATATTACCACAGGATTTTATCTTGAGGTTCCGCTAGCTGGTTTGTAGTTGAGTTCCAGCTCCAAAACTCATACCCCAGCTGGTTGGCAGTTTAAATTACCAAGTAGTGAATACCCCCGCGGACATGCTATGCTGGTGATTCTGATGGGATTTAATCTCGAATTGGCTAACCTTTTTCAAAAAAAATCTCTCAAACCTGATTCAAGGCGGTGAAATTTGCGTTGCAACTGGGAATGGGATTGCAGTACATCAAAGAACACTCAGTTCCGTTCCCATGTGTTACCATAGTTACCACAAGGGGTTCTTCGATATCATCCCACTAGGACCTCCAGAAGCATCAAGATGAGCTCTTGGCGTGCGCTCGGGAGTGGAGCTTTCAGGAATAAAATCGATGGGTCCGATGGGTTTAGGGTAGATCTGGGTAGTAGAAAATGGTGAGCCTGTTTTTTTGGATAATTTTGAAAGGTGGATCTTGTGGTTTGAGGCATGGCATGAGTTTGTGCGATTTTTCGGCTTGGCAGGACCTAGCAAAAGCCTTTCAGGCTCCTGGGTGGGTGAGCGTTGGTTCCTCAAAGACTTGGTGTGATCTAAGAGCAGAAGGAATTCATCTGCAATGCAACCAGATCTCAGTTCATGGTCACCAAAAGTATGGGCACTGGCCAATTCATGGTACAACTATATAGATATATAAGTTATACGTATAAGTTATATTATAAGTTATATAAGTTATATAAGTTATATAAGTTATATAAGTTATATAAGTTATATAAGTTATATAAGTTATATAAGTATATGTAAGTATATGTAAGTATATATAAGTATATATAAATGCATATTTAGTTTTAATCACGCTTATTTATATATATGTGTGTATATATACATATACTTAACTATAGTTAAACATAATTATATTTATTAATATATGATTGTATATAGTAGTTATATAATGTTATATACATATATATAGTTATAACCATGCATTCACCACAATGAAGCCTGACTTCATGCGTGGTTCTGCGCGCAGGAGAAAGGCATCGATTGGTTCGTGGAGGAACTGAGACCTATGGATGCGGAAGCCCTCCACAGGCATCGGGGCGACTAGGGCAGCCCTGCCGTTGAAGGTTCAGAAATGCGGATTATGTGGTCACAATATGGGGATCTACCAAGCCCAGTACCAGTTTTAAGTAGCAAGGTGAACCCACCTGCACAGCTGCAACTTGGATTCTAGGTTGGGACGAGGGGTGCTGTGCCTTCAGTGAAGCTTGAGCATATCCAGCACTAGAAATGTCAAGCAAAATCCAGCATCACCGTTATATTTATGATGGTGTGAAATCGCCACGTGGTGTCTTGCCCCATTTCTGGTTCTGCAGAACCCCGCCCTTGGCCCTGCGTTGCCCGTGTGGTGCCATGGCCAACGGCAACGGCGATGCGGCGAGATCCCGGTCCCCGCCGCCCACGCGCGGCGGCACACGGGTGAAGGAACGAAGCTGGCGATCAAACTTGGGGGTAGCCTAGGCCCATTTTCAGATTCAGACAAAGGTCTAGAAAGGCGGGGCACATCCCACTGATGACTGGGATAGTACGAATGGTTGGGAAGCGGGTTAGTTAGATATGATGTAGGAAAAGAACTGGAGGGACAGGACGGGATCTATATCATATATCTAATGTATCTATCAATGCTGTCCATTTGTAAACTTGGGGATGGTTCGGGGACATCGGGATATCCCGTTTGTCAACTAGAAATGCCACTGCCAGGAGATTGCGGTGATTGGCGACAGTGGCTTGGCTTCTGGCGACGCCGTGGAAAAGCCAGCAGTTACTGGTGGACATTGACCCTTTGGATCCCAAAGATGATTTGCAGAATCGGTTGTTGTTTGTCTTGAAAGGATCCCTGGTAGGATTTACTTGCAGGTGTCGCAACTTCATTTCATGCTGATTCATGCTTGTTCACCAGGCTGATGGTGAAATGGGATGTGTCCAATCCAGCCTCGGGATGCACTTGGCCAACAAAAACTTCTCATATACCACAAGACATCACCATCTTCCGCATCTTCCTTTTTTGTCAGAACTCGGTGGACATTCTTTCTGAGACCCTCATGCCTCCATGGTCCCATGGTGGATCAATTGATGCACGATTACCTTTTTATCAACAAAATCAGGTGCAACCGGACACTTTTCATGGCTTTCAGGTCGGGTGCTGATTGCCCCGGGCTTGTTGGACGAGATCCCTACGCGATTGGAGTCCTTGGGATTAAAGCCTGCAGCCCTCGTTGCTTGACGTCAGGGCGGACAGTTTCCTGCCAGATTTACTGAGATCATTTTGGTAGGTCATTGGATTCCTCAGATTCCAGAACATCCAGTAGTTACATCAGCCTGTATCTATAATCATATTTCTTAATCCTGGGTACAACATTTACAGATGCATTATCCGTGTTGATGCATCATGATGCATCATTGGGATGCTTTCCTGTCCTGGAAGACCACGGTGCCTGAGGTGATCGTGAGCGATGAAACGGTGGACCGTTCCTCTCTTAGAGCAACGCTGTGACATTTTTGATGACCAGTTGCATCCACTGCGTCAGGACCAGAAAAATGGAATCATCTTGAACATAATCCCATGTCCCAGTGACATGAGTGGTTCAGGGTTCTCAGTTCTCATGGTAAAAGTTTGCAAGGCTGAAAGGTTGCAAGCCACTTTCCCAAGGTGGAATCCAGCTGTTTCTAGAAATCTTGGCCCAGTCCTTCGACTCATGATTGACGTTGTCCAGGTCACTACGGCGACCGCTTGATGCAAGCCTTCAAGCAGCATGCAGGGCCCAGCAAGGTGCTTCGTTACGCCTTCGCTGCCGGAGAGTCCTCCAAAAATCGGGAGACCAAGGCAGCCATCGAGGACGGGTATGGCTGGGGTAGGGTTTGATCAAGGGCTCCATGTATGGATGCGGAAAGGGAAGCATTGGCATGTGAACATGCTCCAAATATCTCCAAGTTTTTTGTGGTCCACAGGAGCATGGGGAAGCAGGGAGTGTTACTGGGCGCTTGTGTTTTTCAGTGCCCTCAGGACAGTTCAGGGGTCATGTCGCTGAATTCCTAGTGGCCTCACTATGTCTTATCCACACTCCCCGTGGCACTGCCGATTTTTGGCAAAGGGGATCGCGAAATGACGTGGGTCTGCCACCCTTGAAGGACTATATGTTGTCCAACAAGTGCACCCGAGATTCAGCCATCCTGGCGCTGGGTGGTGGCGTGGTGGGGGATCTGGCCGGCTTCACTGCAGCCACCTACATGAGGGGCATCCCAGTGGTGCAGGCGGGCGAGCTCATGGGAAATCATCCCAAGCTTAGGAACTACCAAAATTTGCTCAGATGATGTCTTGGCGAGGGTGGAATGGCAAAGGTTTGTGGGGCACACACTCGGGTTGCTCAGTTTTGGCACAGTCCTGATGACATTCCCAAACTGTGGCCGTTCCACAATGTAAACAGGTGCAAACACCACGATCATTCGCGGCTTGAAAATGCTTGAAGAATCATGCTAAATGCATACTTGTCCATACTTGTCCTATGTTCTATTGATTTCTATGGCATCTATGGATCCGGCCCTGGCCCTGCTCATGCCTGGAAACCTTCTTTGCTAATAGGTGCCAACGTCCACCATGGCCATGATCGACAGCAGTGTGGGTGGTAAGACTGCCTTGAACGTGCCAGCGGGGAAGAACCTCATCGGCGCTTTCCACCAACCCAAGGCCAATTGGCTCTTTTTTGTCGGAGCTGGGATCAAAGCCATAGGCCATAGGTTGTATTTAGATGGCGATGGTTTTAGGGTCCACCTGACGTAAGGCAAATCCTGACCTGTTGCCCTGATGGTCAGCAGCTGCTGACTCGCAATACAAACTTGATCACCTGCTATAGCGATCCTGTGGGTCAAAACTGCTGGCTTTAACTTTAGAAACCAAAAAAACAACTCTCAGAGTGTCGCAATGTTCCACCTTTGAAAGGCTTCCAGTCCAGTGTCTCTTTTGACAAACCTACCTGCCTGACGAACCTGCACTGGGTTGCTGGATGCCGCTGGATGTTGGACGTCGTTGGCCAATTTTGCTTCGAGGTCATTTTCGCTGACCCCACGGTGCTCAGCACTTTGAGCCGAAGAGAAGTGGTGGAAGGACTGGCTGAAGCCATCAAGATGGGAGTGATCCGCGATGCCGAGCTCTTTCAGGCCTGGGCCTGGAAAGTGGTGGGCTGGTGGGGCACCGAGTGCCCCTGGCTATCCCTGAAGGCCTTGAAAATTCCATCAGGTGAGTTGGCATCTTTGGTGGTTGTCGCTTTAAGGTAATTCTGTTGGTAAGGGCACTGAAAAGATCTGAACAAGGCGCACCTCAAGAGTTGTTCAGCTCCATCAAGGCAATGGCTATGTAGCCGCTCTGGTGTTCAGATGCTGCCCAACATGCTCACGTGGGTACAGGTCAAGCTTGGGTAGGCATGGGCCTTACCGGCCTTACCATCTCGCCAATTAATTAACATAGACCCTGCCAAAAAGAGGGATGGAACACTACTTACTTTCCTCTTGACATGGGCTATTCTCGGGGTCAAAGTGTTAGTTGGGGGATGGTATGGGATGGTCTACTGTTGACCCATACCCCATATTCGTTCAACAAATCCCAGCAATCACATCCGTTGCCTCCGGCGGACTGTGCAGACCATGGCAGCCAATGCCGAGCGCATCATGTCGCTGGACAACCAGCTGTTGCAGGAGGCCAGGGCTGGTTCTTCGCAATGTTGCTTCCATAGGTGGACTTTTTCTAGACTTGGGCATGCATTTAACGTATATCTGTATACATATATATATATATATATATATATGTATATACAGTGACATTACCCTCCACATACACTTAGCCACACAACAAGGTCTCGCTCCCATTTTTTTCAAACTTATGTCCTTCGCGACCGCCTTGACGAGCCACCGGCTCNTAGCCACACAACAAGGTCTCGCTCCCATTTTTTTCAAACTTATGTCCTTCGCGACCGCCTTGACGAGCCACCGGCTCGATTAGACAATTTTTCTACACCTTCCCGTCAACTCCGCCTCTACTCT
>BGPT01001210.1:154-16446 GCA_003297045.1 Symbiodinium sp. clade C Y103 | reverse complement strand
GAAGCTACTCTCCCCCAAAGTGAAATAGACAATAGCCTTGGGCGCTCTGCTGCGGACGTGTGGTTCACCCTGAACCGCATATCGCTTGTGAAAAAAAATGTATATACAGTATCTGCACAAAGTCCATTTTTCATGCACAGATACCTGCACACTTTCAACTAATTAAGCTTCTTCAAATGACGTCGCCACGACTTGGAGGTGCTGCACAAAGCGGTGCAGCACAAGGCCGACATCGTGGCCATCGATGAAAAGGAGACGGGGCTCAGAGCTACCCTGAGCCTTGGAGCTGACTCTGGACTGCTTCCGTTGGAATCTCTTAGTACTGTGAGATTTGGAGATTTGAGCTATATATTAGAATTACCATGAATTACCTATGAGATTCCATTAAAACTGCTACTATAAAATCTCTTGCAATTGATGACATTGATGTATACTTGATGCATATTGCAAATCAGCTGCACAGATTTTCATCGGAAGTATGTGTGCATATTGAACTGCTATGACGGCTCAGCACATTTCAGCAGGGACAGTCAAGTGTGGCATCCTGAGGAACTATGGTCACACTATTGGGCATGCGATCGAGGCTGGGGCCCTATTTTGTTTGCCGTGGGGGTCCATTGGTAGAGGCCCATGAATGTTGCATGCGGGCATGGCCGATGCATCAACCAACCAGGTTGTATGCATCCTAAGCTCGCGGTTGAACCCCCTTGCTGAAGTCTCAAAAACCCACCAGTGTTTGGGCGGGCCAGCTGAACACATGTATACATGTAATTTGATGTTTGATGTCGGAACTAACGATCAGAACCATTGTGACCACCCAACACCAGCAGCAAGATTCTTACTGCTTGGCTATGGATCAGCAGGATTGACCCTTCTTAACAGTCTTATTAAAAAAAAACAACTTGACGATTCAACATGATTTCGCACTAAAATGACCCCAACTTCCATCAATATCCCAGCTCCCTTGGCCCTGAAGCGAACCCCAACTCCGTTCCCAGGCCCTGGTGTCTCCTAAGATGCTGCACGGCGAGTGCGTCTCCATTGGCTGCGTCTGGGAGGCAGAGCTGGCGGTCCGGATGGGACACCTCGAGGCAGCCAAGGTGCCGTTGATCCGGACATGTTTCGAGCAGCGGGGGGCCTCAGGATGGGATCCAGGGACACTCCAAAATCACGGCATTCCGCCATGTTGATGGTTTTATTTGGCTTTGTATGACTTTGTTATATGAGGAGTAGAGGCAACTTATGATGGTATATGATGGTTGTGGCTGGGGGTTTGACAAATTATCAAGCTAGATAGGCTTAAGTGATAGAATTAAGTAATTAACCGTAGGGTCACCCACAATGTCAACCCAGGAAAAACGTGAGGGTGGGGGTGCCAATTTCATATGGCAGGGTATTTCTAGGCGTTTATCAATCCCGTGTTGACACCGGGGGCCAGGGGTGGTTGCCCCCCTGGTTTTTTCAATGGCCGATGCCTGAGGTATGGGCTGCCGGTGCTGGCACCCGAAGGCTTAACTCTCGAGAAACTGATGGAGAAGATGGCGGTTGACAAGCAGCTGGGCATGACAGACTTTGATCCTGCAGGTTGGACAGAACTGTTGACAATACGCATTGGGCCTCTGTCAACTTTGGGTATCATTTAATTGGAAGACCTGAAATTTGGGGTAAGAACCATGGTTTCCGCATCTTGTTATTCTTAAATCAACCCACTGACGTCAAATCATTTGAGTTCACACTTCCAGCAAACCATTTTATATATCGTATTCATCCATAAATCCACATGAATTCAAACGCCCCATGTTTCACAGACTACAAACATAGGGGTGTGCTGTAGGTTTTCCTCCATGTACATCAAGCTACTGACCTCAAGACTGATCGGGTAATGATAGGTGAATAACCTCAACGTACAAGCCTTGAACTCAAATATCCGAAGAATTCAGGGACACTTCTCCGCGGCGGCCCGGCTCGCCCCTGTTCCACGGTGGATCCAGGAAGAACCAGGGCAAGACGATCCGCTGCACGGTGATCACCTCGCTGGGCAGCAGCATCGATCATCCGCTGCCCGTGCCGCGGGAACTGATGGAGTCAGTTCTGACGGCGATGCTCACAGCCTCGGTCGGCTAAGATGACACTGGGAAGAGCCGCAAGAACTGCAACATCAACAGGCAATTCATAAGATCACGCTGTTTTTAGATTAGCAGACACATCCACAAGACACGCCGGCGGACTCCGTTTAGTATAGCTGAGGCAACAAAAGATGTCACTGCGACAGAGTAGGTGTTGCAACCCCAGTTGTGCCGCCTGGTGGCTACCCCGCCCGAAAGCTGAGTTTCTCCAGCGAACATGCGTCGGCGCGAAGCAAAAAAGAGAGTTGCTGCTAAAGCTCGGCTGTGGTCCACAATGATTTGGTGAATCCAGGGCCCTCCAAATCCACGAGGTGTCACAGGTTTTCAAAGGTTATCACCATTCAAAAGAATGTTTGGTGAGCAAAACGGGTTGCAGATGGTTGCAGCATACATTTCCCAATTTTCTCCATTCTGCCACCATTTTACTGATTAGCCCTCCATTTTCATGTTGGTTACCGATCCGAATCATATTGTTGCCTGCATATCCCAATATATCTCCATGATGGTTGGTAAACAAATATCTCCATTCCCGTAATTCTACACAAATTCTTATGATAATGATATCCCCATGATATCGACACGAAATCAGCATGGTATGAACATTAGGATTGTTGAACACTTAACGCAAATCAATGCCACATATGGCGCATGAGATAGAGGGAGAGAGAGAGAGAGGTAGATAGGTAGATGGACATAAGCACGTAAATAGATAAGTCGATCAATAAACAAATAAATGACTATACACACATACAACACACACACACATAGATATATATGTATATACATATATACATATGTATATTATGCATATATCTAAATCCCAATGCACCTCACCCATCCCACATATCTCCATGCAGGCGCCGGGCCGAGCAGCTGGAGCAGTTGCGGCAGCAGCAGCAAAACGCCGCGGAGAAGGCCCTAGAAATGGCGCCTTGGTGAAAAATGCTGGAGGAAAATGGCTGGAACTTGGGATTGATTATGAAACTAGTGGAGGAATGACAAAAAACTAGATGATTTAATGATTTATCATGAGAATGATGGAAAAATGAAACGAGAATTGCTTGCTGCAGTACTTAAAATAAATGCATGATCATTCGAGGATATATAACTTGCTGGAAACTGGAACCAGGATGGTCATTTAATGTTGGGATCTCCATGCTAAGTTTTTTGTGTCTGTATGGTCAATGATGTGCTATCTGATATCCAGTTTCGACTTATATGGATTTTCACCTTTGAGATTTTCGGGATGTCAGATGGGTTTGGATATCTGGCATTTGCCTGGCTGTGCTAGACAGGTTGGAGACCTTGTGTAGAGGATTTTTTGGAGGTGCTGCATGAATGCTGGTTGGTTGATATGTGCGAAGTAGGTTTTCAGTTTTCAATCCAGCAATGTAGATTCATGGTGCGTGTTGTTGCTGCCACCATCATCAGCACAATGGTGATGAGAACCGCCCTAGCCATGATGATCAACGTCGTTTTGTTCTTCATCTCATGCATCCTTCCTCTAACCATCGGCAAAACGCAATGTATGGTGGTGACGCTGAGGCCGACGCTAAGAAAATGATGACGTTAAGATGATGATGATGATGATGATGACGATGATGATGATGATGATGATGATGATGATGATGATGATGATGATGATGCCAAGATGATGATGATGCTAAGATGATGATGTTGGGTGATGATGATGCTAAGATGATGATGTTGGGTGATGTTGGGTGATGATGATGATGATGATGATGATGATGGTGGTGGTGGTGGTGGTGGTGGTGATGATGATGCCAAGATGATGATGATGATGATGATGATGATGATGATGATGATGATGATGATGATGACGATGATGATGATGATGATGATGATGATGATGATGATGCTAAGATGATGATGTTGGGTGATGTTGGGTGATGATGATGATGATGATGATGATGATGATGATGATGATGATGATGATGATGATGATGAACATGAGGATGAACATGAAGATGAAGATGACGACTTTCCTCTTCTTCTTCTTCTTCTTCTTCTTCTTTCTGAACCTCGGAAAACATACGAAAACCACGATCTTATATTTCTCTTACTGCTCAGGGCCGCCGTTCTGCAGATCTACAGCGCCTCGGCACTTACATGAGTGATATGTCCAGGTGGTGGTGATTGGAGGAACTGCAAGTGTCTGCAGGACAATAGCTCAACTCCCTTGGTGGCGGAAACCACTTAGTCTTCCAAGCATTCCTTTTCATACACAAATTTTGGAAAGCAATGAAATCAAATGAAATCAATACGTTCAATATGTTCCAATGTTTTTTTTGCATCAGCACGACGAGGTACGGACATCTGTTGCAGAGGGTGCTGTGGAACTACAGTGATTAGAACTTGCTGTAGTTGAATTGTCGTGGGCCATGGCCACAAAGCTTGGTCACTCTTTTCGTCACCCTGAGGCAACACTTGGCCGACTCACAGGCAAAGGCCCATGACGAGCTCCACGATAGGCGGGCGAGGTTCAACTTGTCTTCAGGTGAGATCACCTGGGATTTTTCCCCCACGGAAGGCTCTTGGATCAACACGAGCAGCAGAAGAAGATGGAACTGTTACGAGAGCAGTACAACACTGGCGTCAAAAGCTCAATGGGTTGGCCAGTTGGCCCCAGTTCCTAGCAGCCCAGAACCTGAATCATCCGCTACCATGGTGGCGTGTGGCTGGTAAGGTGCCCCCAGTCGTTGGAGTAACAGTGGATGGAGCCAAAGGTGGGCTCGGTTCCTGAGATGATTTGCATTTTGTTGGCTGATTTCGTGCAAAAATTCCTGGGATGATGGAACTCACACTCTACCGTGCTTCGACTACAAGGGGAACAACAACAGTGGATCCTGCTGTGTTTGTATTTGTTCATTGTAAGAGAACCAGTCCTCTCGGGCCCAACACAACTTGGCTTGACCAGTCGTGGCAGGTTTGACCAGCCCGACTCGCGGAAACAAGATTTCCACGTGCCACGGGCGCTGGGAGATCTTCCGTCATGGCTTGTTACATGTTGTTACCCTGTTGTCGCCCATGATTCTATTTTTTTTGTCGGTTGGGGTTGGCCTTGGCCCATCGGTTGCTTACAATTTGTGGTTCTTCCAACAATTATCCAATGATTCATTACACATACTGCACCACAATTCAGTGGGCACAGTGGGATATTCCATATTTATGGGCATCTTGGTCAGTTGTGTCCCATGACAAGGTACTGCGTGATTGAGGTGGTGAACAAACCCTATACCCGGCTGCAAACGCCAGAACTTCAGGCCCGACTTGGACCGGGGCAACCTGGAAACGATGCTGCAAAGTATTTGAAACTATTTACAGAAACGTAAGTGTTTCTGATGCAATCTAGCTGAATCTAGCTGATTCCAGAATGGTTCTGGCGGATATGGGGGATTGTAGGTCAAGGAAAAATGGAGCCGCCAATGTCGCCAGTGACGTCGCCAAGTTTCCAGGGCCCGATGCCCCTCTGGGACTACACGGGCGTGCTCTCAAAGGTGGGCTTTGGAGACGTCTTGAAGTTCGCAGTCTATCGCAAGGAGTGGAGCAGTGGCTGGTGTAGCAATGGGTTGCAACAGAATCTGGGTTTTTCCTGAAACCGATCTGGCCGTCTAAATATAAGTATACATGTGATAGGGACAATGATTACAGTACTCTCTCGTAATCAAACAGAATCAACATGGCTATGGAAAATCCACCATTTATAGATGAATTTCCCATTAAAACCTCCATTTGTAGAGGATTTTCCCAGCCAGCTGATTGGTGGAGGGTAGTTATATTCTTGAACAAACCCATGTAAATTTGGTCCAGGAACCAGTCGCGGAAGTGGACCATACCGCCGCACCACCTTCTGTGGAACATACCACGGTGCTGTACTTGCAGGTGCATTTCAAGCGGCTGGCAGCAGGTGTTCGAGGTAGTTGCCATGGGTTGCCCCCCCCCACCTGGAAACGTTTTCTTTTCGAGCACTCCCGCCCTTGGGATTTTGATCTATTCATGTTGATGTCGCCTCTGCACGTGATGGTTTGGGAAAAGGTGAGTTTATAGCAACCTTGGAAGATCTTGGCAACTCGAACTTCCATCCGCTGCAGAATGCAGGTCGCCGCTGCTTACAACCTGATCAACCGGGATACTGGAGTCATGGGTGATGTGCTGGGGGCTCAAGCTGGTTATAATATCACGGCCTATGGCAATGTCCAGTCACTATGATTACCATGTGCAGTTCAGAGTAGAAAAACACTTCCCACCCAACAGTACGAATGTGAATCACCTAAGTCGCTGGGGTCTTGAAGCCTCGTTGTCGGCCATCTTGGTAGCTTCAAATGAGAGGCTTCGTCTCCATAGTAGCCATTGGATCAGCTCAGGTCGGACCCCTATGTCACTGCGCAGGTAGGGGAGATGGTGCAACAAACGCCAACCATCAACAACGACCTGAACCCTGTGTGGAAGGAGCTATGGCAGCCATGGGTCCAGGGATGTCCACAAACTTGTGCTGTTCCCGGTGGGGTGATGACTGGCAGGAGCGGAACCAGTTCGCCTTCAACGTGCTGGACCACCAAATGGATCGCTACCTATATCTCGAGGCAGGGTGCAATTGGCTCCGAAAGCTCATCCAATTGGCCTTCATCACTTCATGCTCACATGTGACAAGGTGATCAACAGCGTCAGAAGATGATATGAGATATTGTCGCAAAACTCCTTCTCATTTTCAATGCCTACTCTCCTGCTTGCATTTGCTTCAGCCATCTGCCGTGTCAATATGTTGCACAGGTCATGAACAGCAACATGATGAGGGATGACACTTGACTGAAACAGACTAGTGATGTCTGATGATGTCTGGCAACTTTTGCAAGTAATGATGTTACGGGAAGGCCAGGTACTCCACACTTGGTGGATGGTCGTAGGTGTTAGTTGCAAAGACTAGCCATCCCCCTGCCAGAGGATATGTGCATCGATGTAGAGCATATGCATCATGTGTATATATATATATACACACTATAAATACATATTCGCATAGGCTTCTATTTGTACAGCATTTTTGATCATTTTTGCGCATACAGAGTTGCAGGCATTGGCTTTATGATTGACAGCCAACCAAGTCCCGTCATTCCAAGGACAGTTTGGGGAAGATCAAACTGGACACTCGATCCATCGAAGCGGGGCACTGGAACCACTACCGCCTGAAGCTGGATGAGGGCCAGGGCGGAGAGCCTGGGGCCCTGGGAGCCCTGGGGGCCCTGGAGCCCCAGGGAGAGGGAGGAAGGAACGGCAATCGCATGTTCGCTGATTTTGCTGCATTTTGCTGCCTCAATTTTTCTGATAGACGCTGTAAGTGAAGGGTAGCGCTGCTATTGAGACCTGATTCTTGCAGCCAAGCCTGAGTTTCTGAGCCAAGGTTGGAGTTTGATGTCTACATGAAGCCAGCCGAGCGCGGAGCCCGGGGGAGCCCTGGCCGCGCAATGCTAAAAGGTGATCAAAGCTGGCAATGTCGAGCTCAGGCCGTGCAAACCTCATGGTCACAAGGATGAACTCATTGGTGACTCGGCGCATGGGGCAACTGGTGTATAGAACTTGGGCAGAAAACATCCGTGCTGTGTACTACTGGAGATGATTGGGTGGGCTTGCTTAGTGGAAATCTTGAAGATAGGTCGCCTCCCCATTCAATCTCTATATTTTCTGGCGATGCGGGAACGTGGCCTGGGTTGAAGTGAGACTTGCCGATGCAATGCTCAGGTAAAGCGGAAGTTGGAATGTCCCAGTTCTACCCGCAGCTTGGACAAAAGACATGCGGTCCAGAAGATTGTCGATTGTCATTTCCTTTTCTTGGGCCCGAAGCCGCCACATTTTCATCCATTTTTCTAAATGATTTTTTCATTTTTTCGGGATTAGCCCCCAAGTTCTTCCGAACTTCCGCGTCTGAAGCGTCTTGAGGCACGGCTTCGAAGGCACCGTACCGCTGTTCTTGGAGGAAAAGCCCACGCAGGTGAGGATGACATTGCGACGCGGCAACATTGCGACATGCTGTGGATGGAAGAAATCCTGCGCCACCTTGATGGTTGAGACATGTTGAAACCCTATAAATAATGGGATAAACCATCTACCAACTGGTGCAGGATTTCTTCCATCCACAGTATGGAGGTCTAAAATGGGGCGAACCATTTTAGTATATTGTAGTATCAAAACCCATGGTGACTTGGGGATCCCCATATTAAGAAACCCCCTCATATTAATTGCAAGCAAGCTCATCATGTACCTCCGGAAATCAATTATAGCTAGCTGGGAAATTCATTATCAATGCGGGTCTCAATAGAACACATCATCTATAAATGAATGAGCTTTCATTGCCGTGTTTGATTATTGGAGGGTATATTCTGAGATTTGCGTACGCAGTATATCCCGTTGAATGAAACATGATGTTTTGCAATTTGCTCAACTGGAAGCATGTGGCTATGTCTGCAGACCGGTGAATGGTATGCCACGTATGAAATTCAAAACCTTGATGTAAAACGCTTCTTGGTCATAATTATATAACTATGTTATACTATTAAACATTGTAGCACTATATTAATCCATAATAATACTTCTTAATCCACAACGATTCAAACTTCCCTTGCGACTTTGCCGTTTTTCACAGGGTGTCCTGGATGTCTTCATCGAAGTTCATCCGCAGGGGGTCAAGCTGGATCCCAAAGGCCGGGCACTTAACTTACCACGGACGTCGGATGACGTCGGGACGTCACCATGGGATCCATTGGATCTCAACATGCGACCCAGTTCCTGTTCTTTGTTCACCAAATTGCGCTCCAGTTACTGGTTCGTTCGTTTTTTGTGCTTTTCTTCGTGCACCAAATCGTGTCCTACTTCATGCCACTGTTACACGAATTGAGCAAGACGCACATTATATCAAATTATATCATATTAAATTATATGACAGTTATTTGATGATGAAGAACTGGTGCCCAGGTTGCGATCTAAAGCTTCCATTTTTGCTGCGGGTATGGGGAACGCTATGATGCTCTTGGGGATCGTTTATTGCTGAGGCACCATAGCAAGCTCAAAAGACTCAAAAGACCTCGCCATACATAAATATCGCAAACGATGCGTTTTTTTCCCTCAGAAAGGGAAACCATCGAATATGGTGAACATGGCCCTTGGATACCTTGCGATTGCAGGTCCGGCTGCCAAGCATCGTCGCACCTTCTCCGAAATGAGCGTGGGGCACGAGGGCCCAGTACAGGTGGTTTTGTATCATTTATCCCTTGAGATTCTGAGTGTCTTTATTCCTTGGGCCATGTTGAATTTTGGCTAAAGAGCAGGGGCTTGGCATGGTTCTGGGCGGTCAGCGGAAATGAGCAAGAAAAGGCCTTGGGAAGGAGCCTGTTATATATATATATAGATATTCGGCAGCAAACAGAGTGGGATCGCCTCTGGCGTGCCCACTTGCTTCGGGGATTTCCTAGCCAGCCTTGCTGAGGAGCAGATCTATGGCTGTGGCCTCAAAAACTTAGGTGATGGGCCCGTGAGGAGTTAGGATATGGGATGGTATGATTGGGTGCATCCACACACAAACACACATGTATATATAAATATATGTAATTATATATGCATATATATATATATATGCATATATGAATAGCTGAATAAGTGAATGAATAATTAAAATATATAAACAACCACATAAATAAGTATATTATATAAATATACATATTCATTCTCATATATATATTTTATATATATAGATATTTTACTATACATATATATGTTAGATGATATAATAAGCATATATATATATATATGTATATATATATATATGTATTGTATATATATATATATACATATCTATATCTATAAGATGTCTGTATAGAATGGGTCCAGATATCTCTCCATACCTTTACTATCCTTCACCGCAGGTGAATTTGCCATCATGAACCCAAGTGGCCCAAGTATATTGATCGAGGGGTCCCAGCATCACTGGAATCCACAACAAGAAATTTGAACGGTTAGCATCAGTAAACAAATCGAAGCGCAAGCAAACCACGCATAGTGAGTTGGGTATGAATGGAATTTAAAAGATCATTTCTGGTCTTGCTGCAAGGTCCACAGATTTGCTCTTGTCATTGATTGGTATGAAAGCATGGAACCACCATCTCCATCCTACATCCATTTCTTTGCAGATGCCTACGGCCCCCCAGTGCATAGTCGATTGCAAAGTTTCCATCGAAAGGATAGTAGCCGTTGATAGCTTGTGCTCCAGTGTTCGGTTTACCAGTGAATGGGGAGAACATGGCTTGTCGGTGATTTCGTCTTGCGCCATTGATTATCACAATCAAGAAGGAGATGATGATGATGATGATGATGATGATGATGATGGTGGTGGTGGTGGTGGTGGTGGTGATGGTGGTGGTGGTGATGATGGTGATGGCGATAATGGTGATGCAGATGATGGTAATGGTGATACTGAAGGAGAAGAACAAGAAGACCCCCCTTTTAGGCTGGGGGAAAACCACGGAAAACCCACCAAGCAGACGACGCTTGACTGTTTGTTCGGGCCCAGGCGGCAACCCGATCACAGGCATCCGGCCTCAGTCTCCCAAAAGGTTGGCTTTGCTGATATGCAACGTGGGTGCCCTCTGGTCAATTCATACGTCGTACGTGGATCACCTTGTACATATACATTTATATATGTACCTGCACACTCTTAAAACAACATTTGGAACTGGTTGCACTTCCAGATCTTTCAGTCATCAGGGATTACGCCCCCATAATTCCTGGGTTAGATTACCTCTCAACTCCAGGTGAGCGCTTCCGACGCAGCAGAGAGGATCAGCACTCAGGGCTGGGATTGTTGGTGAGTTGCAAGTGCCAGCCGACGATTCCACGCAAACTCCGCCACCTAAACTACTGCATACCTTGAGACATGAGTCGAAGGTGGTGCATCTTAACCGTGGTCCGAATGGATCCAGAGTTGGCAAGTGACTACATACATTAGAGTCTCATTGGTCTACAAGGCGAATATGAGATCCAAGAAGGACGCATAAAGGACAAGGACAAGACAAGTGAAAACGAATGCAAGTTAAACTTGTTCCAAGAGTGCCCAATTTGGTATTGAGGGCCAAGACCCATGGTCCCTGCAGTTTCCTTTGAGCAGTTCATCAAAAATCTGGCTCAGGCCTCCTGCCAACTTGGGGGAGGCAGAAAAAAGTGCCCTGAGACTCAGTGGATTTCAAGAAGAATGGCCCTTACGACCCCTGCAGATGACACGGTGAGGCTACTTTTGTTGCAAGCCAAATCCATAGGGATGTTGAATTCATGTTATGTAGTGTAGTTGTGGTCAAGGCTAGGGGACGGCAAAACCTTGGAACCACGGAAATTGTAAAGATCATGAGTTTGCAGTGTCGTCTGCTGGTAGACTTCGCCTGCCGCAAATCGTTGATGAAGCACTTGAACGGCAGAGTCCTCCATGGGATCCTGGGTGGAGGTAAGATTTGAGCGACAATTCCCGGAATGACAGTATCACCAATCCTTCTTGGATGAACTTTCAATATTATCTCCAACCGGGTATGACGCTTTCAACTCAAAGACCTGATGGATGAGGTTCTGCAAATTCGTCCTGCGCTGAGCAGTGCGAAGTGACAAAGATATACCAAGTTTTCATCCTACCTGATCTACCTGGAGGACGATCCGACTATAACACTACATATAGATACATTTATATAGTCATATAGTTACTATACGTATTCAAGACAAGTGACGTAGTGGAGGGCAGCAATGGAAGGAAACATAGTATTGGATGCGTTGAAGCAGAAACTCGCAATATTTCCACATGCCTTGTAGGAAGCGTATTTCAATGGGAATTTCAGGACCCAAACATAGAGGTAAAGAGAGAGATGTAAAGCCATATTTTGGAGAGCATTTGCCCTTACATAGCCCTTATATATATCCTTGTATATGGTAGGTACATGTAGGTACCTCCAACAATTTGGTACCTGACATCATAGCTGAGGGGTCAACCAAGCCACAAATCTGACGAATCGCGACAGCGGGCTCTTCGGCGATGTGTGCGAGGGCCCAGGTCCTGCGAGGATGTCATTGGGGGGCCATTGCTGTTGATGCATGTTGATGCATATTGTCACCATCACTGCCTGGAACGATGGGGGGAATCAGATCATGACCATCTAGTGAGTCTAGTGATTCTAGTGGCGGATGAAGATGCTGAAGTAAATGCCATCGACTACTGTCGTTGCATGGCATCGCTTAACCTCCAGCTCAAGGTTCCTCTATCCATAGGACCACTGAAACCATCTAGCACCGAGAAGACTTGGAGAAAGAAGTGGCATCAACTGCTGGTCTTGGCAGTAGATTCCCAGAAATTCACTGGATATGGGTCAAGATTCCATATCCTAGAATTGGATGGTTATCGATGATATGGATTATGGATGGTTGATCCTTAAAATGACCAACACCTGCTGTCCTAAGGTTTTCAATTCTGACCCACACCCAGCTGCGGTTTGGAATCCAGGTCCACAGGTGGATTGTTCGAAAGTTCAGCACATTTCAGCACTGAAGGTCAGACCCCTATGTGGTAGTCCGGGCCGCCGGAACAGAGCAAAGGACACCCACCATTAACAACGACCTGAATCCAATCTGGAAGGCGAGGGGAAGATGTTGTGGAAGTTGTGGAGTTGGGGGAGTGGAACCAGGCCAAATGCCAAGAAATCAGGTTGATATACAATATATTATGATTACACACACACACACACACACACACACATATATATATATATACACATACTACAATACTTATATATGTACTTTTCGAAGGAAATTTCGCTTTCATGCCATTGGCTGATGATAAGATTTAGTTGAGACCCGACTGGCCTCTGTCATAGCCTTCATGCCTCCTCCGAAGACCGCTATCGGGTACCCTTCAGAAATCGCTGACACCCCGGTGGTCTGCAGGACCAGAACCTCTTCAGCTTCTCAGTGGGTGCCCACGACAACAAAGTCGAGTTGGAGGCAAGGCCGTCATGGCAACGCCGCGATTGCGAGATTTGTGTGAGAAAACTATGGGCCATCCCCCGCCATTTCTCCCTTTAGGCCCCCAACATGATACGCATGTCATACTTAAAAGGGGAGGTCCCAAAATTGTGAAATGAAAGCTATTTGCTGCAGTACATTGACATATTTGCAACAGGGAAGCCCCAATGACTTGAGAAACGACCAAATAGATCCAAATAGTGGTAATCGAATCGTGGGAACCACTAGAAAATGAATAGACCATTAATGGATACATAGCAAGTAATCAACCTCCTTCAAGTCGACTTCAAATCTCCATATCTAAATCATATCCCATTGAAATCCACCATTTTGGCTTGGTAAATTGCCACCGGGGTCTCAACCTCCAAGCCCAACGAACATCAGCGGAGGTCATGGACGCCAATCGCTTCAAGGATGTGACCTTGGGGAGCTGCGAGTTGGACCTCCGCTCCATTCAGCCGGTCGGCCGCCCCAGAAGATTTGGACAAGAATCTCTTGGTTTGTCTGAAAACGGGGTATAGAAGCCTCCTAAAAAGATTCTTAAACCAATAGAAACGTATAGAAAAGTCATGAAGATCATTCTGGTAGGATTTCACTCTTTGATCTTTTAAGAACATGTTTATGGCTATCATTGTTGGATGTGCAATATATTTTATTCAAGTCCAATAATATGATTCTATGATTATTTCATATAGCTGTTTCTCTATCCCTGGTTTTTGAAAAATTGCAGCCCCAAAAAGATAGAATAGGTTCAATATGTTTAATTCTTCAACGGATTGTACAGTGGATTGTGCCAACTTCTATTTGTTGGGGGTGGCTATATACCATCCAAATGAACATTTTGATGGGGATAATGATGGATAGTGATAATACTAGTATACATATATAATATAACAATAATGATAACAATAATGATAATAAGAAGAAGGATAAGAAAAATGATAATAATAGTAATCCATTGGACTTGTCAGTACCCTCTTTTCAGACAAACCCATCTACAATTATATCATGAGGTGTATTGAATGTCAATTTCATACCAAAGCACCTGTGGAAGCTTCGGGCATCAGGGCATGTGGACCCGCTTCAGCGAGAAGTTAGTGGGCGGCCTCAATGGCGAATTGGCGCCCGGGGGCCCGACATGGCCTGCGTAGGATCAAGGTCCCTGGCACTCCCTTGGCAGATGGAGGTGCATAGATTTGGAAGGTCAAATGCATGTGGAAAGGAACTTGACTGAGTTTTTCTCATTTTTCCTCTTTTTTGTGACCGCCTGACCATGCCTGCCCCAGACTTTGTATCTATGTTTACTTGGGAGAGCTGAAGCTGGGCTCCCGAGGTTCGACCTCTATTTCAAAGCAACAGAGCTGGGGCATCCCAGACCACCTCAGGGCTGTCCTCCGCGACAGAGTGAGGATAGATATGGATAGATGGGGGAGCCATAGGTGCCGTGGTCAAAGAGATGGATTAGATTAACCCAGTTCTTGGGGGATGAAAGTAATCAATCTATTCGATGGGGATTTATGTGCCGATTATGTTTGGATTCCCACTACGGGATGGGTGAAGATACTGGACATACCATGTCTTGACCATGGCACACGTGTGGGCGCAGAAAAGGATCACGCTAAGAGAAGACCAGATAGGATACGCCGGAAGATCAGTTTAGCTCCGATGTTGACAGATACATACGGTCAGGGAGGAATGGATAGCATTTACTCAAGGTTGCGTAATTAACAGCAATGGGAGATGCATAGATGGACAGCCAAGATCGATGATTATACACATGTGGACCATGATAGACATGATAGAACATGATAGAACATGACAGCAAATGATAGAACTATGATTGTTTGAACACATGATTGTCCTGGAGCTAGGATTGGTTGCACCTGGGCTTTCTCAAAAATTTGATTCCAAAAATCGGTGGTCTATCATCGCTGTTCTCATAATGGTAGCAAAGCAATAGCATACCTTCCTTGATTTTCCTACAAATGGGTGGTATGACATTGACAGACCCATGCCCGGTACCCCGTCCAAGGTATCGTCTCCTATGCGCCGAGCAGGGCAGCATGCTTCACGTGCGGGTGAATAATGCCCGGCATTTGCCCAACACGGACTCAGGAGTTGGGGGGCTCGGACCAGACCTCTTTCAGTGATTTTGGAATGCTTGGATAATTTCTTGGTGCACCTTTTTCAAAAATTGAGTCTGTAACTGAGGTTATGGGTGATTTGCTTCATCCTCAGCGTGCTCGGTGTCTTTTTTGGTGTGGCATTTGCGTGAAAAATTAGGTGGATGGTGGATTGGTGCCAGTGTGTTTTAGCAATCGATGCCCTTGAGACATGGCATCAGTAGTTTCTACGACTGTACTCCCGAAGTCTTACTTGCAACAGATGACACCCTTATCACCGCAGCAATTTTGAAACACGTCTTCAAAGATCGTGTTCAACGGGACAGTTTAAGAACCCGGTGCTCAGTCCACTCTCGCTCAGTGGTGCCATGGTGTCGTTTTCGAAGCCACAGTCTGGCCGGGCAGACCGCCGACGCATGCAACGCATGGGTCTCTGGGCCCAAACAAGCAGTCATGTTCATTGGTCGTCCTCATTTCCTCAGAGAGCAAGAAGTGAATGGCAGAAGCAGCAAATAGCATTAAATAGCAGCAACATGCAATACCCTGTGAACAAAAAAAAAAACATCGACTTTTTTATTCTTCTCTGCCTCTGAGTGTGCTGAGTTTCAAGTCTCTGGTGATTTCTTGTGGCATTTCTCCAGGTTTAGCGGCAGTGGCAACCTCTGCCCTGGCACCGCTGTGTTTGGACGGCTCCTTTGTGGTTGGCCCTGGGGTGGCTCGTGCCCCACAGGGTCCACCGCCAGGTGTTCCTGCCCTGGAGATGACCGGTCCCGAAGAGGGCCGCCAGGGGACCAGGACGGGGTTGAAATGTTGAAATTTGGATCGTTGAGCTGGTCAGTCTTGAAGATTTAGCAACATACCAGGTTTTTTTTTCGATGTTTTTTTTTCCTTTTTCCCGAGAGCGTCTGCGAAGGGTTTTTCGTAAAAAGAGATCTGCATGATTACATTTTCATATCTTCATCTTCATATCTTCACATCTGCACAT
>BGPT01001209.1:141413-180999 GCA_003297045.1 Symbiodinium sp. clade C Y103 | reverse complement strand
AATTGGAAATTGCAAATTGGAAACTGGACTGACATGACTACAGTGAGCAAGAGGGCCGAGCAATCTGGGCAAAGAATTGAACATGTCACCCAAACCTCCGAAACACAGTTCCCAGAAAAGCTGNCAGAAAAGCTGATGTCCTTGGTGCAATTTTTGGGGGTGTACTTAGATTAAAATCCATTAACTGACTGTTACAGCTATTAGGATTGACTCAATATATATTTATATATATATATACATACAGTATATGTAGTTAGGATATATATATATATAATATATATACTATACATATATAGAGATGTATATACATATATATGTGGTATATTCCTTTATATATAACTATACATGTATATATATATATATACATTCATATCTCTCTATATATCAGTACATAGAAAGCATGTATATATATATATATATTGTATATATTTTTCTAATAGTCTATATACATATCTAAAACATTATAAAACCTAGACCTCTCAAGTACCCAAACAAATGATATCTTACCATGTAATTTGAGTACTTTTACCATTGTTCGGTACTTGGAGGGTCTAGGTACATAGTATTGTATAACCCTATAGGTGTATAGGTACATAGCACTGGTACAATTAAACGGTAGTAGTAGATATGATTATATGCGTAGATACCCTATACGTAGGTGAATACTGATATCAACGGATCAATACTTAATTCCATTCACATCATGGTCCACATGTACAATACTACATGTCATGGTTGTGCATATATGAACATCTGCACTAGACAAGATCGAATGGCATCTATTTGGCTGAATGACAATAACTCACAAACCTGAAACAAGGTCTTTGGGGCTTTGGGGATTTCCCTCTACTATAGCCATTAATGTTTGGTGACGTCGTGGTGACGTCGCTGTGGTTTTGAAGGATGGGATGATGGCAGATGCCCCAATTCTTTGTGAGGAGAGCGCTGGGGAAGGGGATCAAATTGACATCATGTACCCTTTGGTAATCAAACATGCTTGGCTGGGAATTACCGGTTTTAATGGGGAAATCATCGAACAAAATAGTGAAATTTCCAGCAAATCATGTTTGATTACTGGAGGGCGTCACATATAATTAATTATACAGGAATTGTCTCTTGAAACATATCATGAACAAATACAGAACATAAATACAGGAGTCCTTCCATGAACTGCATCCCAATCTGGCGGTCCTTGGGTGTCTCCAGCGCCCGAAACGCGATGAGGTCGTGGTGAGTGGAGCCTCACCGCATTCTGTGACTACAGGAATGATATGATGAGGAAATCGGTGGTAATAAGCGGCTTGGAATCTCTTCGAAGTGAGATACTTCTGATATACATTATATAATATGACGGTTTAGATCCCACTTGCTGAGCAGTTACAAAGAACTCTTGTAGCTGTTACATGGCATGTCTAGATCTATCTATAGCTAGTTCTTGTCACATTACATCTCTAGCTATCTATCACATATCATAGCTAGCTCTATACATAGCTAGATCACTATCTATAGCTATCTATCACAATACACGCACCTCACATCATCATGTTTTTGTGGCTTCCTCAGTGGGACATCCAGCACCCTTCCCACACCCTTCCCGGCTTTCGATCATCCCAGCAGCCAAAGTTGCCATAGTTGAAGACTCCAAAGATCAGACCAACAAAATCCTCAGAAACATCATCAAATTCGCAGCATATGGAGATTCCAGCATCTTCAAGCAGAAAAAAATAGTGTTGTCATGGGATATCATTTATGATACAATGGCTTATATCATATATATATATGTACAACCAACTGTATTTTAATGAAAATGGATGATGCATGTCTGAAAATAGTAAGTCTAGCCACAATAGATGGCAAGCTAGGGAAGAAGATGATTGAAAAGTGATGGAGTATGGTCTTCCCACCCGACACTATCCGTTCAGGAAAAAATGGTCAGGACAATTATATCGTTGGTTTTGATCCTCATTTACCTGTTGGGTTTGAATTGGGGTTTAACGACTCTATATCAATTAACGAACAATAGAAAAAGGACTGGGAACATCAGCTGACTTTCGCATGGAGGAGTCAGGTCAGGTATCACCCATTCTGTCAACATTAGGGCCCACTGAAACTACAAACTCGGCTGAATGATTCGTCTGAAATGCGCCAATTGGATTTGCCTCAAAGTGGGAGATACCCAGAAATCGCAGGCTCAAGAGATTGGGGTAGGACATTATGATACACCATGATAAACCATCATCAACAATGATACCATGATAAACATTGATAAACATTGATAAACCATGATCAACCACTGGCATTTTGCAGGCAACTGTTGAGACTCTTGCTGCCTAAATTCCATGGGGCCTACTCAGAGACGTGCTAATAAGGACTGCAGCCCACATGGCTTTCACCGTTATGTGCTACAGGTCCCAGGACGCGCCAGTCCAAGGCTCTAAGTCCATCGACTGATACTGAAGCTGTGTACGCAGATCCACATGACTTGGGAAGCAGGTGATGTGAGGATGCGAATGGTACCTCAAACGCCGCACTTCGGTCATGTCAAAAAAGCGCGGCTTCACCGGTTTCTCCGCAGACACTACTGGCATCGTGCAGCCAAAACACCAGCCCACAACTCGACAGGTGCGTTTCATCACCTGCAGGTGTGGGTGATATTGTTTGATGCCCGACCTTTACATTGGAAGGCATGGACAATTTCATGCTCAAGACTTAAGACAACAAAGGCAAAAATTGCAACTTCAGCAATTCACTTGAGCAATTGTAGATTGCATCGCAACAAAACTCCAAACATATCCAAACCAAACAAAAGTAGAAAACTTGATCGGATGCATGAACAAAGGCAAATGTTTTTTGAATCAAGAATCTACATCCTGTGACTCAAACCATTTTGTGATCTCACCAGTTGTTGCCCAGTTGTCTTTCACGCTGGAAACTTCGAAGCACATCATCCCGAAGCAAACATCCCAGGTCTGACTCGCTTGTTGCAGTGTCTGAAAATTTACCCTCCGTTAATCAAACGTGGCAACTAAATTCCCCTATAAATGGAGGTTTTAACGGGAACATCATCTATACATGGTAGATTTTCCAGTGTCATGTTTGATTACCAGAGGGTAGGGGGAAAAATAATGGTTTATATTTATCGTGGTCTAATATGGTTTAACATAATTTTCCCAAATTTTCAATACCTTCCCCATGAAATTGCAATTGTTGGGGTGTACCCCATTTTCAGACCCATATCCAGCCACACCTTTCCATGGGTATATCGCACGGCACTATCCTGCTTCTCAGGCAAGCCAAGCCAAATCATGCCAAATCACTGTCTATAGTTGGTTGTTTTTCAAGTGACAAATCCATGCTTTGCTTTGACTTTCCCAGGTTTCTGTGTTAATGCACATCTATCTGTCTTGCTTTCATCCCCATTCTTCGTGCAAATGTTCCATCCCTGCAATGGAATCGGAAACTCAAAAAATCCCCCGAGCAAATTATATGTATTTCCGATTTTCGGACGGACTTGGAAGAACATCCCCTGATATCTTCCAGTTGCTGTAGTTAACCGATTTCCCTGACTAGCAAGTTCCCCATTCCTAGGTCTGTCCCTCTCAAGAGTTGGGCACACAGCTGTGTTTGTCCACCAACCAATCTGCAACATTAATTCGTGACCTTCGTCATTGTTATCCACGTTCATTGGGCACCAACAACTTGTTCTATTGCATATATCATATATCAAATAAATGTAGAAGCACATGTTTAAACATATAAAAAAGAAAGTCGAAGAAAGAGTCAACATATGTTTTCAAAGTTTCTGCTTTTCTATCCTCATAGACCCCATATCTCGAGGTAGGTCGTTCCCTTCCCATTGGGACCCCGCCTGGCTCAGCTTCTCGGCAAACTCCACGGCTTCCACCAATTGCTCCGGCGCAATCTCCACACGGTCCGGCCGCTTGTCACTGCGACGCCTTGGGGGCCGGAGCTGTGGGGAATGGGGGAGCGACATGGTGCTACAGTGGGAGATTGGCCAACAAAGTTCTGTGAATGTGTGGGGTGAAGGTTTGGGTGAATGTTTGGGGTAAACACCTAAAAGAATTGCCATCGGAGACGAGCTACGAATGTTTGGTCAATGGTTGCTTCGTGTTGGTTGGCTTGGAATCCTGGAATCCTCTTATGAAGGGAATCACTAAGCCACAGGGATCCCCTTAGCATGAGCCCAAAGCACCAACCCCCACCACCAACTAGTGCTTGGGCCAGAAAAATGGCTGAGCCAAACACATTTAAACACCACCCAGAAACCATCAGAAACCATGGTTCATCGGTTCATGTAAGCGATGAAAGCTTGAGATTTGGGACCATACAACAGGGGTGTTTCGTATTAGGGAGATGGGAGTATTATCGATTTCTCAGATACACTTATGGGATAAAGCCCACGGGGGAAGCCCCCAACCACCTGCTAGCTGGGACCCGGCAGTTCCAATGAGATCGGGCTAGGATTTGGGGAATCAAAATCTAGGTGGACAAAGCTGTGAAAAAAGATATGGCGGAGAGATTTTTCGGATTTCCATGGTTGTCTCGGACTACCAGACTACCTTCAAGATACTGCAACTCAGTCTGCTTTTCCATCGTCAATTTAGAGCTACAGCCAATGCAGCAGGTGCTAAATTCCAGTCAAGCGACAGGGTCATCGAACTCCATATCCGAACCTGGAGATCCACCGGCAATCAATGTTGAAACATGGCAATCATTGGTCTTTACTCATTGGATTGGTTTAAGGGAAAATCTACAGGAAACCATGACCATGGTTTTTACCATCAAATATAGGAGTTTCCTGTGAATTTTCCCATTAACCAATTCAATGATTTACTGTTACTCCGAAATCTCAACCCATATCATGCCCCATATCATTGAACCATTGTTTCTACTCAAGTCCATTCCCAGCCTCCTTTGATCATTCAGGGCGAGGCACAAATAAAACACACATGTGTGTGTATGTTTTTTTCCAGCAGCTGTGAAAAATACAACAGGTTTTAATAGTTGCCTCGCCTATTGAGTATTGATCAAACATACAGGATCCTATGAATATTGGATGGCTTGATTCTGTACTCACAAATACCAAGTTTGCATATCCTGTGGTTTTTCCATTCTGCCCCGTTGCTTTTTTTTGGTTAATACCGCAACACATCATCATATTCCAAATTCAAGCGGATTTAGGTGTATCTTCATGTAGCTAAAACCAAAAGACCATACCCCGTTCAATAATTTCAACACCAGGGGGATATTCAAAACATGTCAAAACCATCCCCCAAACAGGTGTTGTTTTGTTGTTTTTTTGTTTGGTTGCCCCTTTTTTCGAAGCCATATCCTGTCGCAGCCGCCTGTGATTGATGCACATCGCCCAGCAGGAGACCTGGGACAACAATTTCCCAATTGCAACAGAAAGTTTATCGGTATGCCAGTATGCACCATCTACTGACACTCTTTTGGGTTTGTCTGAAAATTGGACAGCCCAAAATCCAGTGGGTAATGATCATTTTCCCTACAACATGGCAGTAATTCCGGGTATATCCCATTTTCAGACACTCATTCGGACCAACCAGCACATCCTGCCGAGAAGTAACCCAAATACCCCACAGTGATCATTGTGAAACATAAGACTTGCCTTGGTAATCTTGCTACTAACCTTGGAATTTCTGTCCAAAGAATTGCACATTAAATTACGTTGAATAGCATCACATCACATAACGGCGCCATGCCATTACATACCTATCCTAGCCCACCATCCAACACCATCACATAGCACAATATAATATGGAATTTGATAACCGCTTAAAAGCATGGCAAATACTTTGATATATTGTTACATATTATCACGACATAACACAGCACAAAACAACATTGGTCACAACATATAGCATGACATCCACGTCATGTCATTGCATATTAAACCCCAAAAATATAGAAAAGTGTTTCCAGGATGATAGTTCGATGAAATGTATTTCATATATCCGGGTGTCCAACTTTCATTTTGGGGATACAAGGTATACAGTATACATATCTAGTCATCCTGAAGTAGACCGAATATGGAAAATTCAAACAATCCAGGAATCCATACTCTAAATGGGAATATAGTTAAAGTAAATATATAGTCAAACAAATTATTCTATCTATTGCAGGAATATCAAGCACATAAATACATTCTATACCTCCACCGGGTCATTTGAGAGGTCCTTCAGTCCTAGGTACCCATCACCTCTTCTCTCTCAGTGATCAAGGCATGCGCCAAACAAACCTCGAGGGAACCATCCCAACGTCATCATTTCACCAGGCGATATCACCATCTGGCGAATGAGGATTGAACCACTCAAAATCTGGATTTTACCATTCAAAATGGTGGTCATCCTGTCTTTGTAATATCTGATTAAACGGTATCTAATGACCAGAAGGGCTGATCAATGGCTTGGTTTTGTTAAGCACATGTTCACCACCTACAAAATGGATAGAAATGGTGTTAACATGTGTTAACCACGTTTTTTTACGATGGATTTGACCCATGTTTTTACCATCGGTGGGGATCCTGTTCCCTTGGCAAACCATGTCTCTTGGGGATGATAAACGGATGGTGCTGAAACCTGGGTCAACTGGCGACTCATCATTCCAACATATTCCGTGTCGGTATCCTGGGATTCTAAGATATGTTCGGAACCATCAGCCAGTGTAAGTCACTCTTGGAAGTACTTGGAGCAAACAGCACTGGAAATGGGAAGTAACCATTTTTCAGAACCGGTTTCCCCAACTGGAAACTCGTCGACAACCACGGTTACTTGCCCTACAAACTAATGGGACGTGACATGCTCAAGAATCAGGAACTTCCCAGGCTGAAACTTCCAAGTTTTCCAGCTAAGTAGCATGATAGACATGCTCAGACAGGAGCACTTGCCCATCCACATCAGTGTTGCCATTCCTTGGAGAACTTGTGACTGCGACCCAATTTTAGGAGTAACGATTCCAAACTCCAAACCAACAAGTCTGATAGTTTTGCGTATCACGCCACATTAAACCATCCAAATTGATGTGTTTGTCTCCTTTTTTGAGCCAATCATATATTTTTTCGTGGACTTTGGAGATATAGTGCACAATGTGCATAGCATGCACATGCAAATGGGTCGAACTTGAAGGCTCAATGGACCATCCCGTTTTAGAGCCATCCCAGTTTTGACCAATACCCAGACTGGGATATCCCCCTTCAAAACATAGAAACCATGTAAAGAAAAAACTGAGGAAAACATGCTCTGAATATGAAAAAAAATGATAAAACAAAATCATGTAAAATCTGACGACTGGCATTGATTGGGTGACTTCTTCTTCCCATAGCTTATGGAACTTTCCACGAAAACAAACAACACCTTCATATATTCATGTCCGGGCGAAGTCTTAAGAAACATTCGAAGTCAACAGTCTGGATATTCACCAACAAGGTTGGCCATAGATAGTTACCCCAACCATCATTCACAGACTGTGCCTAGCATGGGGGGCCGCAAATGCGGATTCAATTGGTTTCACACCACTCCAAACCACCAGGGCTCAAATGTTTGTTTTTTTGTGGTAGCACTTGAGTAGACAAACCAGTGAAGGTTCCCTTCATCACAAAAGCTTGGAACTGGAAAGACCAGAACGCTTCTTCAAAGGGCAGTGAATTTCCTCCATCTGAACGTTACCAGGAAAGGGATGAAAGAAGGGAATCACTGCCAAGAACCATCATCTTGGCTGGTGATGCTTGAAATCCCCCACAGTCTTAGTGTTGCATAAATGCAACAAAAATCCTGCGTTTGTAGTCGTTTATGGTTGGTTTCAACCCCATTGAAGACTATCCTTGGGGATAATCCCTTTCAGTAAATACATTGTAAAAGTGAAACATATATTTGAGATCACCGATTCGTACTACCAGTTCAAGGGCGTCTATCATCTTTTGTCCTTGAACATCCCCAGGTTTTGTTTAGTTTGGTACTCCTGTGATCTCCTGTGTATTGGATAATGTGGAAACTCCCGATAGCAAACCATCCCCAAGAGAGGTTTATTTTTGGGTGCACCCCAAATGGTTGGTTTCTGGAATGTTTTTTTCTTGGGCTTCCCACATTAATCATCAATCATAGCTAAATTTCATTAATTTTCACCAAGCCATCTCTAGTCCCCAAATATGAATTTGTTCAAACTGGGTGCTTTATTTTATGATTGGCTTTCCCACAATTGAAGATTTTTGAAACCCCCAAGCACTTTGGCGTATCGGATCCCATCTCTCAGTTTCATCGGCCCTACAGCTTGGGCCTAGATGCATGGCGGCGCTCCACGGTTCTCGGCGGCCAAGCTAAAGGGCGGAAAGCATGGCTGCCATGGCTTGTACTAGAACAGATATGGAAATCAAATTTGCTATGGAAGAAGAAGTTTGATCCACATTGCGTGGATCAAAGCGTGGGTGCTGGGAAGAATGAAGAGATATCCCTGTGTCAATGAAAAGAAACAAATTGGAGAACAAAAAGGATGGAGATGCCATGCCCTGCTGGGCTTGTACAATGAGTCAGGTTTTTGATGAGAATGGTCACTGAAGAACTGCACTTTCTTTGTAGGAAGTGACCAACTGCAGTTCGGGTGTCACAAAGATTCGTGTTTCATCATCATTATCAACCTTATTGTCATCCTCAATAAAATTGCAATGAGTTGGGCAGACCCAGAGAACCACTCACACACACACCTCAAATACCCAAACGTCGGAAGTTAAAGGTCTTAGTTGGGCATGCTTCTCCAAATACAGCCCCTCGGCTACGAAGAAAAATGGCTTCCATGAAGCTGTATCCAAAAAAATAACATGAGCAAGAGCTACACCCCTGAAGCTTACTAGTCTGCGTGGTTCACAAGAATCTGAGCCGAAACAAAGCTATACATAGTCCGCTGTTGACCGCTCACGGAAGGCAGATGGACACATAACCAGACAAGACACACAGAAAGATGTACACAGTATGACACAGTATATACATGCAGAGAGATGGAGGAAAAGACAAGGCAAGAAGGAGCTACAAAGGCAGATAAAGGCAACTATATAGTAGTTGGCGGGTTTGCCTCCCTGCAAGACTAGACTAGTACAACACTGTGTAGTGTTGTGTAGTGTTCATCATCCCGTTCTTGGGAATGGAAATTGAAAAGATCACTCCACCAACCAGTTGAACAAGGAACCCAAACAATGGCCATTCCAAGATAATGAGATTTTGGACCACATGTTTTCAACCTATGAGTTTTCAGGTAAACGTTCCCATGGCATCATAGTCAACACTTCTTGACTTAACGCAGGTGCTTAGCACGATTGCATTGCCATGACGTTACCTGAGCGGCTGTTTCCTCACCAGGCTGGTGGCATGAAGATCTATATTGTGTGATATGTAATATATATATATAAATACATATATCATATTATGCGTAGTATAGTCTTAGGATGTCCAGATGCCTTACGCTGTCTTACGCTGTCTTTCGATGTCTTACGATGTCTTACGATGTCTTACGCTTCTATACTTGTACATTATATAAGGATATATAATTCTATATACATACATACATCCATAGATAGATTTTATTAGGGATTTCTATACTTTGAGCCAGTCCCAATTCAAAAAAAGGCCGGTGGTCCATCCGCCATGGAAGCAGCCACTGGGCATTTCAAGTGATATCATCCCTATTACAAGGAAGAATCCCTTCATATCCGGTGAAGGGCAAAAGGCATATGTAAGGAATTTGGATTTGAACATGACTTCTTTCAAACTTCATGGTTGAAACCCAATTGTCCATTAGTGGCAATGTTTGGGGTAAATGCCCTTTCTTGGACAAAGCCATTTTTTGGAGGTCTTTTCAGACATACACAAAAGCGCAGAACTTGAACTTTGAACCCTGAAGCCAATCCTTTTCAGGGATCTGCGCGCTGCTGGAAGTGAGTTTTTCGTCGACGCGGCCACCCCATAACAACTTTACATTAAACCCGTTCAAAGCGAGACCGCACTTTAACCAAAAGCAAATGGTAAGGGGGTAAAATCTCATCATACTTCAAAAGGGCAAAACAGCACCCAACGTGTGCAACTGATTGTTGGTCAACATCCCAAAAATATTCGTTGTGCAGAATGATAGTGTTCATCATCATATCAAATATCCACAATTCATTGTTGAACCCTTTGAAACCAACGAGCACTTCATGATTTTGCCATCCTCGCTAGCAATATATGTGTCTGAACATAGGAAATTGACGGAAATCCACTGGTTGAGCATATCAGAACAGTCGGAGGTTTATCCTGTGACAAGGTGGCTGCAGACTTCGAGCTTGTACCGCCACAGCTGGAGTGATCACTTTGAGAAATATGATCCCTGATTTGTGGACACAACAAGTATGGGAAATGTATTGATCCAAAAAAACAAATAGAACTTCAAGGCTTCAACATCTCTATCAAATTCTATTCAATAACCGTTTCAACAATCAATTTCAACATTCATGTCATTCATTGTCATTCCAGTTGGTGAAGTGACTACCAGCTTACCAAACGGCTCAGGATGACAAGAGGACAATGGAGGACAGCGCTGTCCTGAGCAAAAAAAAAAAGCGAAAGCAATAAGATCAATAAGAATGAATCCCAGGTTTTTCGCGCATCTGTGTACAAAAGATATTGTATGTTTAAAAATCTTACGATAGGGATGTTACACAAATAACTATATACAAATCACAATTGATGTTATTTCTTACAAATTGCAGTGGAATGTAATTGATGTGTACCAAATCCCGGATGATTGGATGTTTTTTGTTTCATATGCTAGGGCAGGGATTTTCGTCGTAGTAGAAATCTTGGATGACTTTAAAGATCTTTAAAGTTTAGTCCACATTTGGAGATGACCAACACTTCTTTTTTTCGATGGGATGGGCAACATCGGGCAAAATGATCGGCAACCTTCCCAGAGGACAACTTGGCAGTGATTGAGAACACTTCTTGAAACCCATGGGAACTGAAAAACAAGTTGTCGGTAACATCATGGCTCAGTTTGAAAATGCGGCACTGTACAAAAAAACTTCATGATCATCATGTTCCCCAGAAAACATTTCAACAATAAATTGGGACATCCACCAGTAAACTAACATAGCTTTTGAAAATGGCCATAGAAATAGTGGATTTTCCCAAAAAAACAAGTGATTTTCCATCGTTATGTTAGTTTACCAAGGATATCCACCCTTTTGGGACAACACCATTTCGCAAGGATAGGCTGTGTGCCCTGTGTCCTCCCCCTAAGGCGCCCCGGCAATCCCTCGTACGGTTGCTGTTGTGCGTCATGTACTCCTGGCCATTTGAAAAGAGCCAAGGGACTGGAGATGGATTGGTGAAATTTCGCAATTGTCATTTACCCTCTGGTATATTGAGAATAGCTATTTTTAGAGGAAACTAATCTTCCAATCCCTATCTGCCAGGGTCTATGTTAATTTACCAGAGGGTAATATAGCTATGAAATGGCCCATTGTGGCCCATTTATAGATAGTTTGTGATGATTTACCTAGCACAAGTGGTGATGTTTAATAGCAATGATTGATGATGAATGTGGTAAACCCAAGTATCAGCCATCCCCAGAAGAGGCTTTTGACATTGGGGAACCCCCGGATGGTTGGGTTCTGGTATGGTTCATTATTGGGTTCCCCACATTATATGGGGGTTTCCTAAAATGGGGGTACCCAAAAATGGATTGTTTATAATGGAAAATCCTATTAAATTGGATGATTTGGGGGTACCCTCATTTTAGGAATCCTCCATATGGGATTATGCATGTTTACAATTTACTATCCAATATTGTTGGGGATTATCATGATCCATTCTCGGCACTGATCACTTCGTTTTTATCCATGAACTTGTTATCACCATGCGCTGGTCTTTATTTTGCATGCCATGCAACTGGACGTCGTTTTGGGAAACATATTTGGGCTGGTCTGGTATAATTACCACTGATCGTCACTTACCCACACTGGTTGCCAATAAAACATGGTGTTACCCGGCCTATTTCATCAACCAGAATTGGCTAGATGCCCGTCATTGTCACCCATTTGTGCTGGATAATGTTGGATATATCATCATCATATATCCCTACTTTTGTGGAGCCAATATCATCACTGCTGGATCTGCCACCATTCCGAGCAGTAGATAAATCACCATGTTTGGAGGTTCTGTCTGGATTTGCCTGAGAATAGGGACCTCCAAATCCATTTCTTCACCATCAAATTTTCGATCGCAGAATTTCCATATTGGCAATATTGGCAGGTATACCCCATGTTCACACTCACAGTTGGATTCTCCCTACTGAAAGGCCAAAAAGGCAATGCCTACCGAAAACGAATCACCAATCCCTGTGCCTTCAGTTGTTCATCCAGGTCTGCTGCGTTGGGCGCAGCCGCTCTGGGCTTCTTCTGCAGCCGAAGATGAAGCATCCAAGGTGCTATCTCCATCAACACTGACCGAGTTGGTATGTACCCCCAGTTATATTTCTTGGTTTTAAACCCCCATCTAAGTAAAGAAAGATACATCTACCATAAACCCCTAGTCGACTTGCTTAGAAACCAACTTAGCCAAGTAGGAGGGCACCACCTTGTAGTTGGTGGTTGACCCCAAAAAACAATGAGTCAGTCAACTGGTATCATCATCTCAGGTAGAACAGAACATAGTTCAAAGATTTGACCTATCAACAACCAGCTTTCGTGCCTGCGAATCGAAACCCGACTGTTGGCTGGCCGAAAAGATGTTTATGTACATATATCTATAATTGCATCTATCTCCAAAACCATATGTATATTCATTGTATGTGTACATATACATATATTGTATGTATACATATATATATATATGTATCTTTGTACTTGTAAATTTATCTATCTGTCTCATCGAGTCGAATCAAATCATATCTAATCATATCTAGTCTTATCCTATCTTATCTATGTATCCATCTGTCCATCCATCCATACTTGCATCTACAGAACCTAGTATATTCAATGAGGTAATTAATTTCCGGCACACCAGTTGAAATTGCCAAAGTGTACCCAGGACAACTGCCACTTCAACCCCTTTGTGGCAATGGCTTCATCACAAAGCTTAGATTCACTGCCAAAAAATCGATCTGCAGCCAGTACATTCTGGACATTTAACATAGCTAAGCTATGAAAACTCACCAGTTTAGTAGGTAAATCGTCATAGATCATCTATGAATGGTCCATATTATATAGCTTTGTTGAATAACCAGATGGTATCAGAGGGTTCATTCCTCGCAAGAAAAGAGTATTACGCTACTCAGAATGAAGCCAGATACGGGGCTCTGGCATCATCGGATTATCTTGTTTGGTGGACCCCAAAAAAATAATCAAAATAATAATTAAACAAAATCTTCCCATATATACATTTATATATTTATAGTAAATATACTACTAGCTCAATGATATATATATATATATACACAATAATGATATTGTGTAATATACCACAGAGATCCACAGAGTGTATGTGGTCACCACATTGTCATCCCCACGATGGTCTGTATTTCTCAACAAGATCCCCAGGTCATGGCAGATTCTCAACGGCACCTCCCTGCGAGATTTCCGCTTCCTTGGCACAGGTGGCATGGATGGGCATGGCAAGTTATTCCAAAAGAGCCTGAAAAAGGTAGATTTTCCCATGAAAACTTGGGAAACAGATTGGGGATATCATCTATGAATATTTATATATATATATATATTAATATATATATTAATATATATTAATATAATATCCATCAAGAACTCACAATTCATAAAACCATAACCAACTATAACCAACAATATCAACATATATCAACTATAGCTTTGTCCAAAACTGGACAATTTAACATGATGATTCAGAAGAGTTCCAGGGTCGGTAGGTTTGACCAGCTCAAAGTTTGGAACCCCTGGAAGCCCATTCCATCCCACATGTCCGACATGATTTACCATAATTTTCACAGGAAAACTGATGAACATATAAATATTTTAAATCATCGTTTGGATGATATTTGTTTCCTATAAGATAATTGAATCATATCCGTTTCTTTCATTTGCCTATTTTCTTATCATAATCTGTCCTACCAGTATGAAAATTGGAACAACATCGTCGGAGGGATCTCCAGATAGCAGTTGAACTGACCGAGACCCCTCACGGACTGCGGCTTATCGACGCCTGCCACGTGGAGGGTATCAGAGGATGTCTGTGTCAAGATGTCAGACCCAGGAAGGCCTGGTTCTTTTGTGGCTTATCACCCACAAGAAATCCCAATTGTAATTCCAACTACTAACTATACTATAGTTAACTAACTCCATGGCCCATCTAGGTTGATTTTTAGTCGAAACAATTTTGCTGAATTTGGGGTACAGTATGGTACAATTCTGACCCAATCCTAAAGATGATCATCCGGTTTCTCCAGTGGATGTTGATCAAACCATCTGTAGCTGCTTCTGAATCAGCAGCGACCCCACCTGCCGATAGGAAGACCGTCTCGAGGATGCAGCCTGAGGCTTGAAGGATGTGCGAAGGATGAGCGAAGAACGGCCTAGCCGTTGGATTACCAGATTGCATCTGAGGAACTAGGGGTATGATTTCAAGGTATATCATAGTATATCCACTTACTAGCCATAAAGCCAAAGTAAGGAATCATCCCAGCCCAAAAGTTCCTCTACATCTTGTGCAACTATCCACTGTCAAACTCCTACTTCAGTATACTTCAGTTCATCTCGAATTGGTTCATTCATGTCAATTCCAGATGCTTGCATATGAAATGTGCATTCTTGTCAATCCAATCCCGATTTGCCTTGTTAGTTTTTGGAAGAAGCAGGGTACTAAGCTGCAGGCCCGGCCGCGGGGAAAGTCATACCCGCCGCCACCTCCACCACCACCGCCACCTCAAAATGTGGTGCTACAAACCAAGTGCCCACTACAGGTGGATTTGTAACCGCAGCCAGCATTCACTTGTCCACTAGTCCGTAGAATACACCGATCTATGGGTTTGTCCATACACTCATTTTCGCGTTACAGGCACGGTAATGAGAGAAACATCGTGAAACTTCAGATTGTAAGTGGCCAGTATCTTGGTCGAAAGTCTCTAGTGTCGCAGGTGAAACAGGCTGGAACCATGATAATCATCCAGTGACAATTTGGAATGGTCCTCCAACGCATTACTCCGTTGCCTCCAACATGACCCCCGTAGAAACAACATTTCTATCGACTTCTTGTACATATTGAATCTATTGACTTTGGTTGCTACAGTGGGAGTCTTTGATGTCAACAGGCTGATGCGACTACCATCAAAAACTGCCACCATGTGGTCCTGCCTGCTGAAATGCCCAAAGTTGAATGGGAATAGCTAGCAGGTACCAGCCCCTTGCAGCAATATAACTAACCCCCATCTTCCGGTTGCCAGTCAAAACTAGAAAGTAAAATCACCTGCAACTGGAATTCCAAAGATTAGGATAATATTGCCCCTTGATATTTTCACACGAGGAAATGCAATTCGAGATGTAGAGGTGAATAAATTCATGAGGCAAGCCGACAGCTGTGGTCAGTTCGTTCACAAACTCAGAGTGTAGGCTCACGTCCATGTTCACAAGAGCCCGGAAGTAGTTGGAGATCTGTGAGCTATGCATCAACTTCAGCAAGACTTCCGCTCCCTGAATTGGTCAAGCACAACCTGGAGATAGCAATTGGCTAACTTCAATTGCTGTCTCCGGTTGTGCTTGACCAATTCAGGGAGTTTTTGCGGAGTCAAACCGCAGTGGAAGACCAGTTTCACATGTTGACCTAGGCCATCAATGATTACCTGAGCCTCGTCTTTGAGCAAAGGCCTCTCCACTGCTTCGTTGAACAACTTCCGTACTTGATCACGGAGTGAGGTATCAGCACACATCGTGTAATCCCACAAAGGCTCCGAAAGAAGCTGCGGAGGGTTCAACCAAAACACCTCATCCACGGTAGGCTCCAAAAGTGGAGGGACAGGTCTGGCCCAAGCTGGTTCCATTGAAAGCAGAGTCAACGCGTCAGGCCAGATCCATGTCTGGGATGACAGGATCGTCCGCGGGATCACAGGTTTGGAGAAAGCCCTGCACACTTTGCTTTGGCAGTTCCTTGGGGGACGACAGGAACTGCAGCATTCTTTCCACCATGTCATTTGTTGTCTCCACCATCTCCAGCACCAAAGGAACGAAAGGCGTAGTTGCCTCAGTTTCCTGCCGGTAGATGTCGTAGAGAAGGTAGAATCCAACCAAGCGCTGTGTCTGTGTCAAAAGATTGTCCTGGATGAGCATGCAAATGACACAGCCAGCTTTGAACTGGTCAGACTTGGTGAAGCTCCTGTAGAAAGTCTGCGCAATTTGCTCAAAGGGCTTGTTTGGCTCCCTCAAGATCGTCAACAAATTGTCCAGCTCCTGTTGCGACAACATGTCGTCGGTCTGTCGTTTCAGTCCGCTACTCCGTTTTCAATGCTCTGCTTACCTTGAGCACAAAGATTGCAAGGCAATCACAAATTTTCCAAACACTGACAACCAGCAAAGCAGCTAGTACGCGAAAAACACAAAGATACGCGTCGCACTACGCTCAGCTACACCAATGTGCAACTTCGCAAGAGAAACAATTTGCAGATAAAACATCGTCTACTAAATTCGATAATAGGTTATCTTCAATCAGTTTCCAAACTCGCCACACGAACCCAAATGCTCACGCACAAGCAAAAACTCTCAAACATCAGGTGTCAATGCAAAAGCAAAAGATGAAATCCGACTGCACAACAATTCGGCTGAAAATATAAAACCTTAATCTCGCTCCATCGAATGCGTTCTGTCTTCCCACAAAAACTGTTGGCATTTCGCCGCGCTGCAAAATCAGAATTCCAGGGTTTTTTGCTGCAGATGTTTTTCCGTCTGCAAATAAGGATTTTTTGCTGCAAATAAGGGTTTTGCACTCTTGGAAATGCATATGTAACATTTGGGGTGATGCTGATCAGGTATATTTTCCAAAAATATGGGAAGATGTTGAAATTAAGATGTTCACTGAAAACAAGGGTTTTTTTCAAGACTTGAAGGAGAAATATTTTCAGCAAGATGATGCTGACGAACACACTGTGATAGCCATGGTCTCATGGGAAACCTTGGATGCCTAGCTCGAGTTAGGTTTAAACTTCAAAAACAAGTTCATTCAACTCGCAAGTGAGATGAAATGTTCAATATCAAAGTCATAGCCAGGGGTTTGTCTGAAAGTGGGGAACCTCCAAAATGGTACACCATTGGATTTTGGGGTACCCAATCATAAGACAAAGCCATATTGCCCTACATTCATGGCCCCAAATACCAGTTACAAATCAGTAAATCACACCATTTATGGAGTTTTCACCATATTTTTAACCACATATTATATATATAATTATATATATATACAACCATTTATAAATGGTTGTATAGGGCCTTCACTGCATGGTCCTGTGAGTCTCTTAGTCCATATCTAGCCAAGTCTCTGTAGTAGTCCGAGCCGTGGCTATTCCCACCTTAGGGCGGCCGCATTTTTACCATCCCAAAGTGGGATGGGATCATGAAAAGTAGAGCTTCAACCATCAAAACATGGGATTTAATATGATTTAACCACAAAATATGATGATCAATGGATAGGTTTGAGGGAATATCAGAAACCATGGTTTTTTTTTTATCACCAAATATACGGGCGTCCTGGAGATTTTCTCTTGAATCAATTCTGGGATAGATGTGAACGGGACTGTACGCCCTGGGTAAATCTGATCGCTGGATAGGACATGGTTCTTAGTAGATTATTAACTTCAGCGGGAGTACGCCCTGGAAATCCAACCCATATTACTCATATTACATTGAAACCCCAAAAACCTGCCATTGCCAGAACATTCATCGTTCAAACTCTGGTCTGAGCCTTTTATCATAGCTAATTTGAGGCACACCATGAACTTCACAAGATCAGCTATGTCAAGGAATCTACTGACGAAATGGCGTGACTCAGTAGGAGGGTTACAAGGGACCATGAGGATCAACAACTGGATTTCAGGATATTTTCAGACAAACCCATATCGTCAACATCCTCACTCTGATGGCTGCTTTATCTCATCCTTCATTGGTCGGTAATCCCTGTCCCAGATTTATATTCAAAGTCTCACAGGAAAATCCTATATGGATTAGATTTCCTCGATTCCATCAGCTTTGGGTCAAGCATCCTCCAAAAATGGAGGTTTCATAAGTCATCGGGGTACCCTCAGTTCTCATCCATTCTCAATCCGGATTTTCCATCAAATAAACCATCCATTTTGGGGTACCCCAATCTGTATGGAAACCCCCTGGAACCATTCGCCTCGGCTGCCCATCCAACTCCGATCCTGCGCACAGCAAATTTGCACAAGACGTTTTATCCGGCGCGGGTTTGTGAAGGAATCATTCACAATAGAGTGTTCCTTTCAGATAAAATCGAAACCATGAATTTCCCCAGGAAATATTGGGTTTTCCTGTAAATGTTCCCTTAAACCAATCCATTGATCACCACATCAACAATGAAACCAATGCTCAGCGCATCTTGGATTTAACCCATTTACATGGATTTACCAATCTAGGTTGAATCACACCCCTCCGCAATCTTATCAGATGTTGCTAGAGCCCTCAATTGGTAATCATCCTCCCATTTGTTGGGATGAAAAGAATGGAAAACATATATGTATAGAAACAACGCACACAAAACAATCAAATACGTCCATATACATCCATATACTCCATATTTCTGGATATTTATTGCATGATGATATGATATGATATGTGTTTTTCCACAACATAGGCACGAACACTTGCCAACATGTAGCAATTACTTGGCTTCCAAACTAGGCCCATCACTTGATTCAAACATGGCTGGGAAATACGGTACAAATAGACATCCTCATTGGAAAATCGTCTCTAAATGCGGCAGTTTCCTGCCAGCCATGTCCTTCCGATGGTGAGGGGAAATTACTTTTTTTGAGCCAATGCCAGATCTTTCCACTTTGGAAGAGACGACGGTTGGCTTGACTGTCCCATCAAGCCATGGCCGGTGACCACATGAAACACTGACAAGCCTGTACTGTGTGAGTTCATAGTTCACAGTCCATAAATGTCCATAATATTCTTTCTGTGAGAATCTCCAGTTGCGCTAGATATCCCCTATCTAATCTATCTACTTAGCTCACCGTCCTCACATCATGTCTAATGTTACCTGCATAGTTCGGCGGAAAGTTACCCCAATCCTGGCCACAATTTCCAGTGAAAACAGTGTCGTCAGAATTGATCCGACCCAGATGGACCCAAATCATAATGTCCTTTTTTTCTGGCCACAAAAATGGCCCATGACCAAACTTACACCCAAATATCAAAGGTCTTCGTTCCCATATGCTGCATTTGGATACATTTGGATACAGCAATACATGTGGATCATGTTGATTCATTTTGGGGGAGGATCTTCACATATCTTCACCATGGAGCATCCTTGGAGACCTTGATCCGTTGATGCATAGCCACCAAGACCTTGCGAGCGATGGCGCCTAAGATCTGCCATTGGTTTCCATTCCTGCTATTTCTTTTGTTGCCGAAATTTTCAGCAGAAACATGTGAACTTTTCATCAAATTTGAATATGTGCCAAAAAAATTGGCCCACAGTGGCGGATTTCCATGGATTTCCCGGTGCAAACGTTGCCGAAATTACCCAGAGTCTGGACATGTTTGACCAGCTTTTATGAAAGGGCGTCAGCAGAATTGCGGGACCCGAGGATTTGTTCGTTCAACTGGGTTCGTGTTCAACCGCCATGCAGGGATCCATTGAAATTTGTACTTCCAATTTTTAATCAATTTTTATGTCATTTCTCAGATTTTCCCAAACATGGATCCAGATTAGGAGCTTGGGGTTCAGAATGTCTGGACCCTCTGCAGTTTGGTCCGGGCAGCAGAAAGACTATACTTTCAAAGCTTGCAATGACCGTGATGTCCACTTTGATTTCAACATGGTGATTCATTCTTCCTCAGCTATTGACTCTACCCGTTATTGGGTTTTCCACTCGGTGAGCAGGTCATTTCTCAAGCTCTGCTCCAGCCTTTCCAGCTCCATCTAGCTCTGAGTTTCCCCGCATCAGACAAAGGATCCTTTAAACTCTTATCGGATTCCTGGTACGAATCTCTCCAGCTTGGAGCACTACAACCCAACTCGGTTTGCAAAATATAGAATCTCTATGGATCCAAGTAACTTCTCTGGAAGTAGTTGGGGTATGATTTAGGGTGCAAGTACCTTCTCAGGAAGACTGGATCAATAGGCTACAATGTTGGCCTTTCACATCTTGCAACTCGTGTCTACCTGAGGCTAATCTACTGTGGTCAACCCATGTCAACCCAATGCCATTTGACCTACCACTGGCGGATTTGGACAACCAGTTGATGGTGATTTGGGGAATGGATGGGAATGATGTATTCTTGGCTTTACGACGTTATGTTGCTGGAACATCTCCCATGGTGTATCATTCATGTTCTTCATCCGCCGAAAAGGGGGCCAGGCGGTCATACCGGGCCTGAATGTCTGATTCCAGCATGTTGGACGCAGTCTGCGCAGGAATCTCACAATCGCCGTAGACCCCAAAAAGGCAAACACATGCCCCTTTTGCATCCAATCCATGTGAGTCAAACAAATACTTTGGCACGGTGAATATCGAAAGCTGTCTGCTTCCAGCCTGATCGTCCCAGGCCAATACCAAGCATAACGCTAACATCACCTGCATGTGTTTATTCAACGCGCGAAGTCGGGTGCTGCAGTTAAAGCCCTTTACCTGCTATTTCTACGGTTATAGATGGGGTTATCATCCGATAAATGGGGTGACTTACTGATTCACAACTGATAAAGGGTCACAATTGTGGTATATTCACCAATCATGTGCAATGGAGCATATTGACCTACTTGGCATTCCAGGAATCGTTTTTGTGGTTTCTATAGTTTTCAATCAACCATATATCGCTGGGGTATATCACTGGAAATGTTCGTTTTATCATGGAGCATATGGATAGAGAGTTGAACAAAAGCAAAAAAAAACATCTCAAGAATATTCAAGAATGCAATCAACATAGATGGATAAGTTCTCTTGTACTTTTTGATGGGTCTACTCAGGGTCTCTACTCAGCGAATAGCTAAAATTGACAAACAACAATAAAATGACAGGATTGGAGTGGTTGCTTTCTATAGCCCATCATCCGATTTCAGGAACGCCGGCAAGCTGTTACTATAATGTGGTAAACCCAATAATAAACCTTATATTTAATAAGCCATCCCCAATATCACCATACATGGATGGTAAAACCTATCCTCAAATGGTAATTGTTTATGGCATTGGGTTTCCAGTGCATCCAATGCTTTCCAGGACACTGAACGCTTCCCTGTTGTGCCCACCTCAGATGATCAGCTGATCTGGGTGTGACAAACCCTGGGGTCCCCGCATGAACCCCAAAACAGCTTGGAGTAATGGATGAAGAACATTGAGCAACCATGAATAACCCCACAGTCAAATGGCATAGAATTTGACCCGTAACCATTTTCTCTTGTTGATTCAGGATGTGGTACGTGAATGTATGTGATACATTTTTCTCGCACATCTTGGAATAGCTCCGCACTTCCAATAACTTCTCAACGTGGACTGGGGCATCCCTTGTCATCCCTTCGCTTTCCAGATCGGGGGTCCCGGCAGCAATCAGGTCCGGCCTGCTTTTCCTGACCGCAACTAGGCGATTGGATCCACTTCCAGCGTAGCTATGAGATCTTTCAGGCAGGGCATCACGCAAACTTTCCACAGAAGTAGGAATCACTCTTTGTGAAAACAGCGTTTGAGACAACCAAAAGACTCAGGGAATCTGAGCGAATCTGCTGGGTCGGTCATTTCGTTTGTCCCAAAAACATCAATGGCGTTTGTCCCATCTGGTGATGGGGATGACATCTTTTGGTTCATCCCAATAGGGAGAAGCCTGAGTTTCAATCTCTTGGGTGAATCGGTAGTTCTTGATGTTACCCTCCGGTAATCAAACATGGCAATGGAAACTACCCTTTTTTAATGGAGGTTTTCATGGGACAGAAAATCATCGAACGAACTAACCGGGAGATTTGTCATTGCCAAGTTTGATTGCCAGCAGGTAAAAGGGCTTCATCGATATTCCCATGAGATGGCACATCAACTTGCGAAATAAAGTTTCAGGTTGAAGGCAAAAACTTTAGTTTGGAATATTTTAAGATAACAAACCAGCATCACCTACAATGCAGCCCCCAAGTTATAATTTGGTTTCAAAACGCATCGAAGTACTATATATATATATACATCTATAAACTCCAGTTATACTATGTTATACTGAGTATGTTCACCAACTTAGCTATCATAAATCAGATATAACTCCCCATCTTTGCTGAGTCCTCCTCTTTTTTCTCACCGTGGCCAGCTTCCACTTGGGCTCCACACAGCCGCGCGATGCTCAGCTCGTCCTTGGTCAACTTCAACTTCTGATGACACGCAGCCATGACATCTCTGTCCTGGAGGTCTTAAGTGAGGCGACCCGCAAAGGTGTGGGAAATCCAGGACTTTAAGATGACTTCGGATATAAAGTCGCAGTTATATCCAGTTATAATTGTATCCTCAATGAATATCTGATGAAAATGAATTCATTCCCATCTATTATTGCATATATATATAATATATATAATTATAGAGGATATCATTGACGTTCATTGGGTGTATAAGCCAAAAAAAACATTGCTTTGAACCAACCATAAACGGGAAACACCATAATATCATATAATATCATTGCTGTATTCATTTGTGATTTCCACAACACCATCACCAAGTTGTGCTTTACGAAATTATGTATACCCCTACGTGGGATGATCTATACTAGCCCCACCCCAAATGGATGGAAGGTGACTACTGTGGACATCTCACCTCACCAGCCCCTGCTGTCGAATTGTCGACCTGGAAGTACTCAAAGAGACCATCGGCCTTCCCACAACTCCCAGAGGCTGCCTGGCGGCGGAGAATCTCGGATTACATGGATTCCAAGGTTATAAATGATGGGTATAAGACATGGTATACCCATCACAATTCCAAGCCTAACGGTGGATATAACATGTTTTTTTTCACCATCAGAAATGGCGGTTTCATCATCAAAGATAGGGATATCTTAAGCGACTTAACGGAGAGAATAGGATCACTACGGCTAGAAATGGTGGATTCAAGCACCAAAAAACTGTGGGTATAAAACCGATCATTTTACAGGTAATCGGCAATGGTTGGTGAATCTAACAATAATTCATAATGGAATATAATGCAACATATCTTACCATCTACTATGGAGTGGTCACCTTCGATGGGGGTGGCTGAATCCCAATGGGAATGTGTTTGTTTCTCACTAAGCAGTTTTGGAAAGCAATCTATCCTATTCTTATAGGGGATGATAGGAGGTTGATGACCAATTTACTATACCGTACACGCCTTACCCTATATAATTAATCATTTTTTTTGGATTCTATATAAACAAAAAGCCATTATTCTTCAAGTGTCATTTTCGTTTACAGAGAGATAATCTTGGTTTCACAGGGTTCGTTCAGAAATTTACAGAAAACCCTTGTTCTTACTGCTACGAACGAAAGGTTTCAACCCCATCATCCAATTGCCATTTACCGGAAGGATTTACCTGGTGAACAAACTAATTACATCAAATTACCATCTTCCGGGTGAACTCCTGGTCGGGGTACCATCTGTAATTTGACTTCTGGTTCTGAAAAATGGCCCAGAATTCGCATATTCACCTATTCTCTCAATTGTGGTTTTCCAGTCAGTGAAGTGTCAGTCATTTCCAGACGGTAAATCTCGTGATCTTCCCAGTTGTATCCCATGAAATTGAGAAATGGATATCAAATCCCATGAGCTTCCCTGGGTGGGTATATGAAGATACCCCAATAGCTGTACGGTTTATTTGCCGGAAAATCTATCTATATAAAAATGGATGAGAACCGGGGGTAGCGCTATGACTTAGGAAACCTCCATTTTTTGAGGATGCTTGACTCAAAGCTGACGGAATAGAGGAAAACCATAGAAAAAAAATCCTGTGAGACATTGAACATAAATCTGGGACAGGGATTACCGACCAATGAAAAATGAGATAAAGCAGCCATCATCAAAGTGAGGATGTTGACAATATGGGTTTGTCTGAAAATATGGTATCCTGAAATGTAAATCCTCATGGTCCCTTATTAGAATGGCGATTTGGGCCCAAATCCCCACTAAACCAGCTCCGTGTAGCTGGGAAGACTTCCACCCTTTCCAGCGTTTCCACCGGTGATGCCTGGAGCAACCAGGAGGCATTGCCGTGGAAGATGGAGTGAGGAGCCAGGTCGATGACTGCGCCGCTGGCTGTCATGCTATGCACACAGGATGGCCGCTATGTTGACATAAAAAATGCACTTATATATATATATATGGTGTATATACTAATATATATATATATATATATATTATGTATATATATATATATATTATGTATATATATATATTATGTATATATATATATATTATGTATATATATATATATTATGTATATATATATAATGATATATGATAATGATATGTGTATATATAATGATATATGATAATGATGTGTATATATAATGATATATGATAATGATGTGTATATATAATTTATAATGATATGTAATGATATATATATATTGATATGTAATGATATGTAAGGATATGTAATGATATATAATGATATATAATGATATGCAATGATAAATATAATAATGAGATGTAATGATATATATATAATGGTATGTAATGCTATATGATGATGATGATGATGATGATGATGATGATGATGATGATGATGATGATGATGATGATGATGATGATGATGATGATGATGTGTAATGGTATATATATATACATTCATTTTTCATCACACATATGTTATGTACATGTATATATATATATATGTGTGTACATGAATATATAATGATTATATATGTATGATTTGATATGATTTGCATTTCACAGACTTCTTGTATCAATTAGATTTCTTGGTAATGACTAGTAGACATCATAGTACATTCATGTGCACTTGGCAATATGAGTACCTTCCGTAACTCCTCATGGGTTTCCTTGCCTCTTAACCCAAACAAGGTATGTCGGTTGTGCTTCCTGGCAGTAGAGCCTTTCAAGCTAGGGAAAAAACAGTAATACAGGTTTTAGAATTACGCCCACACACCTCATTTCGCCCAACATCACTTTGAGGTTTCAACGATTTTAGGGTGTAAGAATTCGGGTTTCGGATGGTTTTAGGATGTTTATATAAGTGTTTAGAGCTTCTAGTTGTTCCTCTTGATTCTTGCATGGTTGTGAGTGCTTACTGTAGGGTTTGGGGTTTGGGGTTTGAAGTTCAGGGTGTTAGGTTGCAGGATAACTTGGGCAATGATGCACAAATCCCCTACCTGAGCTTCTGAGGATTATCAGAATGACCCACTAAGCCTTTCCCCCAAAACCAAACCTCGCTCCCCCCTCCCAAACAGTGAGCCGGTGGACTTGTTTGTTTACTGAAAACAATAAAGTCTTACCCCTAGTACTTACCCCTAGTAAAGTGAACAGGTCGCTTTCCACATATTGCAAAGCCTAGTTAAAATCGTGTTTGAAATATATTAGATGATTGCCAAAAAATAATTTCGAATGACTCCCTATACAATAAGAACGGAAATACCCGAACCAAAAATTGAATTGTCGCTTTCTCAATAAATTCTCTGGTAAAAGCTATTCTAATATATCTAATATTGTCAAACACTGGATTTCCAATAGTTAAAACAAATATCTTAAAAAAGCGACAAGGAAACCTGGGGGCCCTAATGAAAAAACATCAAATGACATCTGTTTTATAATCAGGGTCCAAAACAAGCCTAAAAGACCATATTTACGGAATGGATTTTTAAAGGGCCAATTTAAAACCCCAATTATGTAATTATGTAAACAAATCAAACTCAAGAATTTGGGGAACGGGAACCTGTTGTTTATTTGGGGTCCACAGTAGTACGGGCAAGCAAGGGATTATTTACACTGTTCTCAGAGTGCCTCATTAAGGTGGTTGTCGTTGAATTCCAATCCCTTCCTCTACTACTACACCCTCTAGAAACGCTAGTATTTGGATCTGGTTGCCATATAAACAAAAAAACATGGCTTTTTCCTTGATCTGAAAAAAAAACTCGACAATCGATCATGTTAAGGGAAATTCCCAACCGGAATAAGATGATTATGTATATATCCAAAGAAATATAAAGGTGTCATCTAAATGTTATCCATCATTATCCAATCATCCATCATCAATCATTCATCATCCTCATCATCATCATCATCGACAACAACAACGACAATATGATCATGATCATTGAATTTCAGGTACAATTATTGTCCAATATCTACTGTTTACTTTCCATGAGCAGCCTCTGGTTGATTTCCCATATTCTTCATGAGCAAGAAAACCCAACAAAAACTAGTGTCACTAAGAACACACACGATGAAATTAACATCAGTTTCTGGACGGTTTCTGGGAAATCAACAACAACACCTCGGCTTGGTCGGGAAAAAAAGGTTCTGCCGGCCTGGAACGCAATTGCACACCACGTTCACCGTCACACCGTGGCCTGGCAGTGGCTTGGAGCCGTTCTGAGACGCATTACTCATGGATTCCAGGTATGAAATGGTTATATGGTGGTTTCGAAAGTCATGGGGGTAGCCCAATAGCTGGAAGGTTTATAATCAATTGGAAAATCCCATTATAATGTATGATTCGGGGGTTCCTCCATTGTATGAAACCTCCATATATCCGCTTTTGGCCCAAACATGACTGAAGTGTAGCGAAACACACCATACAGTACATCCAGCACGTGGATTATATATTGCTGTGTGCGTCAATGCATGTGCGAAAACACACAAAGTTCAAAGTCAATACTCCTGCAACTCGCCTTTGTGCTTTCTTGTTTGCCCTCACATTTCTGAAGCCATGTTGCAACTATCTTTTCAAAACAGGAAAGAAAAAACATCAACACAGCTGACTCGGTCAAAATCTCGTTGCCTTCACTGGTCTTCACCCACAACTTTGCTGATCGACAGAACACCAGACCGTGGCACAACGCCACCATGACAGTCCGACAGTGGCGCCTTCCCAGGGAGTGTTCAAAACATCTTGCCTGGAACCTGGCTCCAGAGAAGAACACACAGACCTCCAGTAAATTAACATCCGTAACAACCATGGTTTCACTATGGACATGTAAAACAAACACGGGTTGATTGTCCATCTGTCAAATTGCTGGAGGGTAAGCAAACTGGAATCCCTTCCAACAAGGCTATGCCACTGCCATTTCCATAGCCATTTCCGGAGTAGTAGTCGCTGTAGCCGCCACCGCTCCCGCTGCGGCCGCCGCTGTAGCGGGAGTTGTAGGAGTTCCAAGCCTAGGTGGTTTCACCCTCTCCCAAAACTAGTTGCTATGTGAATCAATATATAAAGGTACAGTATTTAAATCAATCGATCAATCTACAAAAAATATCAAGCTAATAAATTCATGATTTCTACATTTAAAGACATGGCAAAATCATGTCAAAGGTGATCCTAAGTGTTCAGATCACAAGAGGTCCATTCCGGGATCACTCGTGTTGTTGCGTGCTCAAGTTCCGCGTGCCGGACTGGAGCTTGATTTCAAGAGTCGAATTTTTGTATCGTGTGTTGTATTTAGATTTATGACATTGCCAAACCATTGTTTTTTTTTTTCAAAAGAAAATAGACATTGCGGTCGTTCTTCAGTTTTTAGGCAGGCTCAATGATCAATCCGAAGTCCCCTCTCACCATGTGATTTGGAAGTCCTCGGGTATCCGTGGGTCACCCAAGAAAAGCTAGGCTTGCACATGTGGTAATCCCAACAATACAATCCATCCCCAAATGTAGCAAACGTGATATCAGCCTTTCTCAATTGTAGGCTTTTTGGGTTCAGACAGTTTGCCACATGAACAAAATAGTCTCATTTGTATTGTCTTTGCTGGTAAAATTCCCATTTTAAGGCAATCCAATTTTGAGTTGGTTTACTCACGCGTATTTGCCAGTAAACTCCCCATCGTGGTGAACTTCAATCACCAACTTTTGGTGGTGAAATTCCGATTTTAGTTCAATCTTCCATTTTCTAGGTGACATCCCCATGACTGCTGGCTAAATCCCCAAATTCTTATCTCTTTTGGTTCAACCCTACTCATTTGTTGCTCGAATCGTCGACAAGTTGCATTGCTTGAATGATCATTTTGCTCGGTGAAATCCCAAATGTTCATGTGTTATGTACCCTCTGGTAATCTAACATAGCTATTGAAAATGGCCATAGAAATCGTGGATTTTCCCATTTAAAATGGTGATTTTCCCGAGTTATGTTAGCTTACCAGAGGGTACATCATGTTAAATCCTCACTGGTTTGCTCCAAACCATGCTAGCCATCCCATCTGAAATGGTTACCCCGGACATCGAGTCCGATGACATCTGCTTCTTCTTCGATGGTGTCCATGAGTCGTTCCCAGGCCTTCTCTAACTCGTAGTCCTGGCACATAGGATTCACTGGTGACATACCATTGAATGGGGATAGGGGATTAACCAATGGATGTAGAGGCAGACTATTTTCAAACAAACCCATATGCAACTGTGTCTTTATCTGTTTATGAGCGCGTCATTGATCATCATGTCCACAGATTGTTGATGATTGTTGTACGGGTTGTGCGGCGCTACACCTAAAATTGAAAATTATCAACCGAGTCGTGGCAGTGGGAGGAACAACAACATACCCACCTATGTGACATTTGTTAGTTGATTGAAACCCATCTAAATATTTCTAAATGTCAATAGATCTGTAAACCATAGTAAGTCGAGTTGTGTTTACCAACTTACAGTACTGGTTGTGCTTACCGAAACGGTTTCCCTATGCACAACGGGGGCCCCTGAAGTCGGTTGAATTCCCGAGGCATCGAACCGAGGTCCTGTAGAGCTTTCCAGAAGGCTTTGTGGTTCATGGTATGTCTGCCTTGATCTCCTTCCGAGATGCCGGTGGTCTGGAACTTGGGGCCCCATGTTGCAATATTGAAGGTAGAGGCAACTTCTGCTCACTTGCGGTTGAACCATCTACCCTCCTGTAATTTATATAATCTGGCAGTTGAAAATCAGAATCACACCTTCACAAATATTTATCCCATAGTTTCATGTATGTTTTCCCGTTCAAAGTTGGGATTTGCCGTTGCCATGCTAAAATCCTGCTGGTAGTTGATCTCTCAGAAGTCTTTTGAGCTACAGTGTTTTGGCCAGTTTCTAGATTAAACGAGGCAATATCTCCGGAGAGCGCCTGGACCACCAGAGTATGTTCTATGTTGTTTTGTTCAAACTACTCAAGCCTGAAACCGCCATGAATATTGACAGTTGGTTTTCCCTACATTTGCATATAAACAGTTGGATAGTAGGTGTGTATATATATATATATAATATATATAATTATATATATATATATAATTTATATATATATATTTGAAAACCATCGCTCTGCACAACACCCTGTTTTCAGACGCAGGGTTCACACAACAGCTAATAAATGGGAGGCCCTTGGCCAAACTGTACAAATCATCANTTGAAAACCATCGCTCTGCACAACACCCTGTTTTCAGACGCAGGGTTCACACAACAGCTAATAAATGGGAGGCCCTTGGCCAAACTGTACAAATCATCACATTCACATTTCCAAATTTCAAACCTCAACTGGCACAACCGAAGTTGGTAAAATTAGTGAAGGGATCATGATCCCCCACAGTGGGTAAAGACCCGGGTAAAGACCCATTCTAAACCGGGGTAAAGACCCCACCTCAACGAGGANTTGGTAAAATTAGTGAAGGGATCATGATCCCCCACAGTGGGTAAAGACCCGGGTAAAGACCCATTCTAAACCGGGGTAAAGACCCCACCTCAACGAGGAGGTAAAGACCTCCCATTGGTAAGACCCCAACAAAACACACGTAAAAAGGTGGTGAAAGGGGTCAGGTGGTGGGTGAACCAGAAACTAAAGAGGCGCTCAGTTTACAAATCACCGTTTCAGGTACGCAAGCTCCCCATTCCACTAAAAGTATTGAAAACCATCGCTCTGCACAACACCCTGTTTTCAGACGCAGGGTTCACACAACAGCTAATAAATGGGAGGCCCTTGGCCAAACTGTACAAATCATCANTTGGTAAAATTAGTGAAGGGATCATGATCCCCCACAGTGGGTAAAGACCCGGGTAAAGACCCATTCTAAACCGGGGTAAAGACCCCACCTCAACGAGGAAGTAAAGACCTCCCATTTATACCCATCTCAGGAAAACAAGAACCAATTAACCGGGTAAAGACCCGCAAAAGGGGCAAAGACCCCAAAATTTCCCAAACAGAGGGACCCCAAAAATTCCCAAACAGAAGGACCCCACCCCAAACAACGGGCGGAGACCCACTCAACCTGGAAGAGGGTAAAGACCCACACAGCCCATTTATAGTCCATTGTTTTCCCTTTCTTGCGCAGCGGTGTGTAGAAAAGACAAGTCTTTGGTCAAGACCAGGTGAGACAAGGGCAAATCCCCGTGAGCATTGCAGAGAACATCGGGCCGCAGTCCTTGCAGTGGCAAGTGGTGGCCAAGAAATCTGGGGCCTGGAAGGACACGCACCAGAGCCAATGGGCAAGGTACGGTAAAAGACAACTAGCCCCCCTGAGTTGCAGCCAAGCATGGCCTGAAAGAAAAATTTGGCTTGGCCACTCCATGTGACGTTCAATACACCGTTGGCCGAGAAGTGCCAGCAGGTAAAATGCATAAGTACACGAAATCAGTGTTATTGAATTGGCTGATCCAATAAGACTCTTGCCTGAGCATATCAGGAGAGGCGAGCCGATTGCTCATTACACTGGTGATTAGTGGCACCAGGTAAAACTTTGTTTCGGCCTGCACTGGACTTATCCATGTCCGGATGATAGCCCAAGCTTGGGCCCTCTACTCTGAGGGAATAACCTGCCACTACTGGGTAACATTGTGCCTCTGGGCACTTCACCACACTGGCTCTGTCTTTTTGAGTCTTTGTGCGCTGCTTTGCTGCACTTCTCGTGATACTCGGGATGCGAGACAGGCTGGCCCGCCTAGGCGTTGACCTGCCCATACTGGCGCCGAGCTGTCAGGACGGCAAAGTTCCAAGGTCGGATGGTCCACATCACCAGAGGATAGGTGTCTGCCGCCAGGCACAGAGCACAGATCTGCCGCAGTTGTTTGTTCAAGTGGGGCAGCGAAGACCAACCCCGACAAATGGCCACTTGAAGCTTTATTGAATCCACCACATAAACATAACGGGTAGCATGAAGAGAGGGCTGGCGCACTCGCACCTGCAGCATGGCAATAAAGGCCCATAAGTCAGCCAGGATGGGTTCCTCTCCTTGAGGGAGTCTCCAAGCACTGCCCGTCTTTTCTTCCCACAACCACCGGTAGGCCGGGTAAGGAAGCTGCCCTGCAGCTGGGTTGGTGGTAAGAAGAGAGCCGAGATCAGCCCCTCGTGCCAATAGACGGCGGGCTATACTTGCTAAGTGGTCCTTCTCTTCTCCTGGGCGCATGCCTTCTTCCATCTGAAACAGCGCTTCAGCTGCCCTCCTTTGTGACTCTACGGAGGGCCAGTGACCTCCGGCCTCTGCTAGCTCGCTCTTGAGCCACTCAAGTCGGCCCTCATGATAGGTCTCCTCAGTGTATCCTTGGTTTTCAAAATCCTGAAGCAGCCCTTGGGCGTAACTTTGACACCACCGCAGTGGGTAAGGAGTGTCTGCCTCAACGGGATAATAGAGCGTGCCATCGGCCCACCGCTCCACCTCGGAGGGTGGCGGGCCATTGTGACACTCACAGGTGTGTCGGTGAACAGCCTGGGCCACCGACTGGGAATTACTCAGGATTTTAACCCAGTCCTTGCTTGGTCCCCCAAAGCAACAGGCGGCGCTATAGGCCACCGTATGGCTATCTTCCTCCAACTGCTTTGCGGATTGCATCTCCCAAAGCCATGAGTCCCAGGGATGCTCCACTGTATGTAGGATTCCACGCTGCTGGCAGCCAGAACCGCGTTTCACAGCTTTGAGGGCCATAGTGTTCACTTTCCGCAGCTGCGCCTTCATGTCCCCAGGGAGCTGCGGGTGACCCATGACATGCCATTCATCCCTGACTCGGCGCCCTCGTGCCTGAGAGAACAACTGCCGAGATGGCGCCCAATGCTCAGCGCGGAGATTTACCTCGTCTTCCAGCTCCGCCAATTGGGCCTTCCCCCTCGGGGTGAAGAAATCCACGTTCCACTCAAGGTCAAATGGCCTCTGGACCTCAATGCCACCCACCTTCGCGATGGCCTTGGTTAGACCCGCCGTGCCAGCAAAACGCTCACCAAACTTAGGGCACGGGTAAAAGCGTCGCCTACACGGCCCCGCTCGGTGTGACCAGATGCACTCCAAACAGCACACGGACACTCCACAATCTGGAGGACATGGATACCTGCCTTCGCCTGTGAAGTCGCCGCCACAATGATAGCAGGTCTGATTGTCATGGGTTGTTCTCTGAGGCTCGCCTTTGAAGTTGCTAGCGATAGCCCCTCCTCCTCCATCGGAAATTCTGCTGAGAGTGTCACCTCGTTGTCGAGGGCGGTCCTCAGATTCGTGAACATGAGCGGGACGAGGGCCAATACTGCGACCAGCTCATCTCTGGTTGCTGCGCTCAACCGGATCGGTCCAGCCTGGGCGAGAACAACATCCCGGAAGGCTCCTTCCAGGAGTGACATAAGAGGCCGTCGGAAACTCATGCCGAACATGGCCTTCCCAATCCATCTGCGGCCAGCAAAGCCGCTGTCAAACCCATCAGCTGGAACTGCTTATCCACAAGTAACTGGTAAGTTGCAGCATCTCTATTGAACTCCCCCTCTTGTGAAATCCCAAGAACTGCCTCGGCCAACCGCACGCCCCCATCCCAGGGTAGGTGAAGACGTTCACACGTGGCCTTGAAATTTCTCCGGGCTTGTGTCTCTTCGTTCTTTAGCGCAGCTTGGCAGGCTTTTCCCATCTTATCCAATTCATCAAAAGAATAAAGATACCGCGCACTGATCGTGGATGCTGCTGCAAACGCAACAGTCCCTGGTACCTCACTTGACAGCGGAATACCACTCAGATTCACCATCAAGTGGCGAGCCATCACCTGTGCCAAAACGGCGGAAAGAGGAAATCAAACCGGGAGCACTGATATGGCAGGAAACATCGGCTTCCCCGGCGGTAAACCAAACACAGAGGAATCCACAGCCTTACCAATGGCCGTGAACTGAGTCCAGCTTCTCGGGAGAGAAAAGAAGTGATAGCAGCCTGTCAGCCTTTCAGAATCAAGCACCAGTGACTCGTCCTGGTCAAGGCTAACCGCCAGCATCTGTAACAAGTACGGCAAGTGGACTTCGCTGCCTGGCAGCTGCCGGAGATAGGAGTTAGCCGGGAGCAAGTTGGGCACAAAACGCTGATGACCCTGCTTTGCCCCCCGACTCTGCTTATGCTTGCTAACTCCCATGGCTCCATTGAACACGGGTCGACCCCGGAGATCGTGGAAAACCTCATCCTCGGGCAAGCCCACAAACAGGCCACGCTGCACCCCAGCAATGCAAAGCTGGGTCCACTCCTCCTGGGTGGCACGGACCTTGACCTTAGGCGGCGCGTCCGGCCACTGATCCTCAGGGAGCAATAGCATCCTTGGGTTGAGGAGTAACTCTTTCACGCCTTCAGGCACACAATCTTCAGCACTCACCTTGGCCGATTCTTCCACTGCTGGCCAACCAGCAATTACCCTTTCTGCTATGAGCGTCTCCATGATGCACATGGGTTCGCCCGCATGGTCTGGTCGGACCTCCTTCAGCTGCTTCTGCAACTCTGGTAAGGGAGAGAGCTTGCCTTTTTCTTCTGCAAGCCTTCCCACCGCACGGCGTAAGCCGGTAAGACACTTGATCTGGGCTTCATTGGCACTGCTAATGTATGGAGTGGGGAGCGTTCCTCCAAAACACCAATTCAACACCACCACCATGAGTTTGACCCAGGCCTGGATGTCGTCTGGGTCTTCAGGGTAAAGTTCTTCGACTAACCACGGCGGAATCGGATAGATGTTTGGCGACGTCGCCCCGAGTGAACCCTGACGTCTCTTCTTTTGCTGTGACAATGCATCAGTCATCCAACTACTCAGAGTGGCCCCCCCTTCTGGGGCATGAAAGGCCACAAAGTGAACGACTAACGCTGGGTCACACGGTTTCCCCATAACACTTTCCAGCGCCTCGCGCAAGGTAGTTGGGGACCCGCCCTTGGGCGTTTCAGGCTCCACCGCAGGTGGGTGAGTGGAACCCTTTAGCCTATGGCTCACTGGTCCCTGGGCGGGTTCTCGGGCAAAGGCTGCTGCCCTGCCCTCTTTCCCTCGCGACCTTGACCTCCTCACACGGCTACCTTCAGCTCCCAATGCAGGGAAGGCAGCCCTTTCTGTAGAAAAGGATCCCTGTCCGGGATGGCCATACTTGACGTTCACAGGCTCCTCTAGTTGTGGCCCAGATAAGCCACGCCGTCTGGCATCCCCTGCACTGACCGCACATTTCCTCGCTGGTTCAGCAGCGGTGACACTGGAAGCGGAATCCGGGTTGACCTGCTCTGGCCTTCCAGCCGAGCGATGGTCAGCAGCGACGCCTTTCTCTCGCTCAGCCGATCGAGGCTGCGGTCCGGCGACGAGGCTGCTCCGAGCTCCTCCTTCACACGGCGGTTCCCGTGGTGAATGGGCTTCTGACCCATGGCCAGCCTCTGCGCGGCCAGAACGGGCAACTTTCCCATCTACGGAAGTTCTGCCCCTGTCCACACTGCGGGAGACACGCTTTCTCCTACGACTCCTGCGCTTCTTCTCCTCCAAAGAGGGTGAAGGTAAGCTTCCCTTTCCCCGAGCTTCCCCCGGGTCAGCCCTGTCAGGCTCGAGAGGCCGCCTCCGGCTACGGCAACCTCGGTCTGCTTTCCTTGCAGCTTTCTCAGACAACTTCTGTTCAGCCCTCTCTTCTCTCTAAGCTTGGCCAACCGCTGGCGGGCTTGTTGAGAGTTTTCCTCAGATGTGCTCAGGGGACTGGACTCCTCTGTTTCCACGGCCCGACTAGGCCGGTGACTCTCACGCTGCGGGCGTTCACCAGCTCCCAAATTGACCTGGTGCTCAAAGTAGCTCAAGGCTTCCCCAACTGAGTTTCGGACTTCACGGCTGCTGAGCCATGGGATCTTGCCATCAAGAATGTCAGAGCGCTCTACCGGCACAGAGATGAAATGACCATTGACCCCTAGGATGCTCTTCTGTTGACTCGGCTTGCTTCAGCCGGTAATGTTCCCTTGAGGCTCCCAAAGGAATTCCTTCAAAGGTCTGCCCTGGTCCATCTGCCCCAAGCCGGGTGACCACCCCCATAAGGAAGGTTCCCAGGGGGCTCCCTGCCGTATCGCACCCGACCAGCTCAAGGAGATCGCCACGCTTGATCTCCAAGCGGTTGCAGCGGTCATCTCCAGGACGCTGCCAGCTGGACGGCATCGAACGACGTAAGAACCCGGTCACAACAGCTTCTTGAACCAGAAACTAAAGAGGCGCTCAGTTTACAAATCACCGTTTCAGGTACGCAAGCTCCCCATTCCACTAAAAGTAATATTGTATATGTACAATATACATCAATATACACCCTCATCTTCCATACTTTGGCCACTTAGTTGAATGCCAAGACTGGGCATGGAACCATACAGCAAGTCTGACATGCAATGGATCCCGTGAAGGGATGTCCACACTCTGAGACAGCTACGGTAGAGCGCAACCAAACACGCCATCATGACCTGGGTGGTGTAGCGTGGATCAGGGTGGCCAGTGGTCATTTGGGATCCATGTTTTTCTTGGGATGGAGTATTGTGGTTCTTGTTTACAATATCCAAGATTCTCCCATGATCTTTATGCTTAATGTTAGATACTCTCTATGTTGGTACATGGTCAACCCCGGGAATTGAGCCTTGAGTTGTTCAACCAAGTATCGTGGTTATACCCCATTCCCCCCATTTTCTTCATCCCCTCAGGCCAATATATTTTGTATATCTCGGGCTCCAAAGGTGGACCTGGAGGACCGCTGGCCGGGGCCCCAACCGAGCGCTTTCCAGCGACACCCGCGGCCTTGAGGTGTTTCAGGTCATCTCTATTCAGCCTGGCCACTCAATTCATCATCCCTTGGGGCATCCCTCCTTTGGGAAAAAAACATCGGGAACAGTCAGAGACAAAGAGAATACATATACCCCTCCGGTGTCATCAAACATGGCTAGCTGGGAAATCCGCTGGGAAATCCACTATAAATGGAGGTTTGAAATGGTTTTATTGGGGAAAATCAACACGGATTCCCCATGCCCACTGTTGATTGCCGGAGGGTAGTTGACATATGTTTACCCAGCAAAGGGGGATCATGCAGGGAGGCGAGCTTTCTTGAGACCTGAGGGCCCCCAGATGCCCCCAGCAAAGACCTCTGTGGCCCCGGTCTTAGATGTTCACCCTGCCAGATTTTTGGAGTAATTCTGATCCACAACAAGGTGACCAGGGGCACCAGGTGAGCTAAGTTAGTTTATGACTAGATTAACTCTTTTAGTTTATGGTAAATATTTTATATACAGTATACTATATATGGTTTCTAGACCAACTTCCAACTGGGGGGCCCGACCTTGTACCAAAGGGACTGAATAAATCCCATCCCCTTGATATTGAATACCTACCCCATGGGTCCCCAAGAATTCTTGTGTTTAAACATCGTCTTGTGGGGTCATCAAGTTCCAGAATCCTACTGGATTGGTGCTATTGTCGTTTAGATATACTCAGTATAATCCATGCTCCTGCCTATGCTGCGAAAAGAATTTTTGCGAACATGTGCGAAACCTTTATGGTTTTCCTTCTCTACGGACAGTTTCTGCATGTATGATATCGCAAAGTCGGGTAATTCACGATCAACCATTATTTTGTGCAGCAGCACTGTTGACCCCCAAATTTCATCAAATTTCGGCATCTGCCATGCTGTGAGAAGTGAAGGTGAGTAACGGACGATTTGAAAAGATGTGATTGCGCAGTAATCATCAACTTTGAAAAAGCCATCTATACCTTGACATGAAAGCAATAATACTTAATATTTTGGGAACAATGTATTAAGTAGTATTCATGATCCATCATCTTCCGTGATATGTTCCATGTTTCCATCATCTTCCCACCATTGTTGCATCAGTTTTGACAGGACAACATCATCCCAGCGCCTGGCTACTGAGACATCATCGCGGTGAAAGCCCAGCCCAACGCAGTCCTGGAGCGGTCTGCGGTCCCAGCTACTGAGACCAGGGAAGGAATAACTTACCACCTGGAAATTGTCAACAAGGACAACATCAAAACAGAAATGGTGTTCAAACTTAATATAGGTTCAAACTCAAAATATAGATTTAAACTTAAGAGCTCTTTAATACGAAGCAAGAAACATGATCAAACTATATAATATCAAACAGAATCAAACGTGTTTTTCTCTTAGATGTTGTTTTGAAGTCAAAGTCGAGGTATGACCATGAAGGACTAATATGAATACCGTTGTTGTGGATCGTTGTGGGTTGAAGACCATCCAAGAATCAAACATGCAAACAACATATTCACGACTATGGACTATATGTAGGAAAACCATCTTCGAACTGGACCCGTTCGATTGCGATGTTTGATTGCTGAAGGCTACAGTACCAAATGATATCACATCTATGTAGGATATGAATCCACAAAAGTGCTGCTTCACCGTCAAGTGCAGGTATGACCACGATTGTACCCTGACACCAATATATAATATAACTGGTGGTTTTGAGATGTATGGTTCCATCTCCTTCAAGCATGTGAAAGTCACACGGAAGAGAATCATCCCATTTGTTGGGATCGGGAAAAGACACCATTGAATTATTTTGAAATCACCACTGAGTCACAATGAGACATCTTTTGGAGAAATGCTCAACCGGTTGCCAGCTGTGGTGCTTGTGCTTGGTATTTGCTGTCATCGTTATCATTCTGAACAACCATATTTCTTGAACAGAAAATTAACACTTTATTCTCTTTGTGAGTTGGGAAGCTGGTTGAACCTGCCTGTGTGGTGGGTGGTGGATGGTGGGTGTTGGCTGGTGTGTGGTGGGTGGTGGGTGGTGGTGGTGGTTTTGATGATGTCCGTGCAAGCCTTGATTTTCAAGCATCAAGTATCACTTGCACATATTTGAGCTAGTGTATACATATACACAAAAAACAAAAAGGATTACGTACAATTCCTGAACGTGAAGAGCAACAAGAATGGCTGATCACTTACGAGACAATCTTTGCACCCGCCAAGCAGCCACCAGAACACGTTTTGAAGAGAACACACACCACCCACCACCCACCACACACCACCACCAACCACCACCCACCACCCATCCCCACCACGATAATCAAAGACACACGCAACATGTAGAACATTGTAAAACACTGGTGGTTCAACCTATATATACTGTCCAAAAAAACTCAAGACACTTGGGTGATCATCTTCTCAATATCAAGACATATCACCATCTGGGTCAGCTGTTTCAGCGAATTCGGAATTCTCAACAGAATCCAAAATCAACATTCTATATGGATTCTCTCTTCGGGAAAATCTAGAGGAAACCGCGTGGAAAGCCTCTGATACAGGGGTGTCCTGTAATTCTTCGCATTTTCCTCTGGCCAGAATCCACCGAATCAAAAAAAAATCTGAAAAGCTCTTGGCAGTTTATACCGGAACCGCAGTCCTGCACGATATTTCCTGAGGCGAACAGCAGCCGCAAATCCAAGACAGGTGAAAATCCAAGATTTGGCCGAAATTCAAAGCTACCCTCTGGTAAACTAACATAGCTATTGAAAATGACCATTTATAATGGATTTGCCCATTAAAAATGGTGATTTTCCATAGTTATGTTAGTTTACCAGAGGGTAAGATGATGATAAAGACTTTATACCCAACATCACTGGCATGCAATTCTCAGTTCTCATCCAATTGCTTATCAATTCCATCACTTCGAGTGAGCAGTGCCCAGTTTATCCCCTTCGCCATTCAACCATATTGAACGGTTGGTACAACCCCGCTACTGACCATCATTTCAGGCTAAAAATTGTCATGTTTGTTGGCACGCACCCCTATTATGGGTAGTGTAATCACCTTTTTCAAAACTAAATAAGCATCAACCATCAAGATGTTTGACCATAGGTTGATCATGATAATATATTGTAATAATTATATATATTACGAGGGCCCATGTGCGCGAGGCCGGAATCCTGCCAAAAACTGGGCTCTCTTTTGGGACTGCTGTGTCAACGTCGTTGCTGCGG
>BGPT01001209.1:87265-141134 GCA_003297045.1 Symbiodinium sp. clade C Y103 | reverse complement strand
CAATGACGACAGCAGCAACAACCCTCCGGGCCAAAGCTGCAACCAGGCGCGCGTCTGCAAGTCATGCGGCTGCGGCGCCGTTTCTGGCGCCCGAAAACCATAGACATTCTGGTCTCGTGATTTGGGGCCCTCATAGTATATGTAGGTTCCGGCTCTAGTCCTCCCAGGGGTGAACCTGGTAGCTGCTGACGCTAGAGACCCCGTTATCCATTTGCCATGTCCACTCGTTTGTTTGGTTCTCTCCGAGATGATCCATTGTTTACTGGTGTGGTTCAACTCACTGGAAAGGTTGAGGATGTCTTCACTGGTTTCAGGATTCCATGCAAATCTCCCATCCTTTTGTTTCAGCCTGCGCTCCATCTGGGCTGCTTCAGCCTGTATGACTACCAGTTCTCAGAGGACGATGGCATCCTCATGCTGTATGCCTCAGGTGAGTCTTGGTTCTGCGCTGCTCAGGGACATCAAGATGGGCACTTGCTTTCCATTTTGGAACTATGTGCCGGCTTTGGCGGCATGGGGATTGGTGCCTCTTACTTAGGTGGTCAGGTACGAGTTTCGGTTGATTTCAACTCTCTCTCTGTTGAACATTTGAAGGCTAATTCCCATGGCACGGTTCTTCAATTGGATTTGACCGCAGACTCTACTGCCAAATTGGTCCACCAAGCATTTGGGGCCACTCCTGGTTCCACCACCCTTGGATTCCCTTGTCAGCCTCATTCATCCCAAGGCTTAGGTCTTGGCTCTGCTGATCCTAGATTTGCAGTGTTTTGGGGTGGCCTGAGAATTCTTTTTTTGACTCAATCCCAAACGGCCATCTTGGAATGTGTAACGGGAGCTGGTATTCATCCTGAGATTCGTAAGGGCTTGCAACTACTATGCTCTGCGATGGGCCTGTCCATTCATGCTGTGAACTTGGACTTGAAAGATCAATGGCCCTGCCGGCGTCATCGGTGGTGGGCTCTTTTGCTTCCTACCACCTGGGATGTTCTTGGACTACCTCCATGGGTGCCTTCTCAGAAGTTCTCAACGGTTGGCAAGATCCTGCAGGTTTGGGGCACCTGGCCAGACTCTGAGGAAGAGGACCTTCGACTCCAGGACAATGAAATTGCAGCATTCTCTGACCCTGCTTTGGGTGCTGACAAGCGACATCTTGAGCTTGGAGATTTGGCGAATACCTTCTTGCATTCCTACGCCAACGCCATGCGCTCCTGCCCCTGTTCGTGCAGATCTGCAGGATTTCGCCGCACCACATTGGAACAAGGTGGACTTCGAGGTTGTTATGTCTTGTCCAATGTCCATGGAGCACCCAGATTTCTTCATCCCCGTGAAGTGGCCCTGTTGTTGGGGATTCCTGACTTGATCCACTACCCACACACTCCACGGTCCTCTTTGGCTCTTTTGGGTCTTGTGGCATCACCGTTGCAGATGATCTGGGTCTACGGGCATCTCCGCCTCAATGTGACCAAGGCCTTTGATCTGGCTCCATTCCCTGCTCCAGATGTTTGGCTTCAGCAGTATTGCTCGGCACTTCTTCAACAGACTGCTGCCCGCTTTGGTTTGCATCCCTCACCATCTCCATTGATGCGAATTGCTGATGAGTCTTGGACTTCTTTGGACTTTGTTTGTCATCGTGCTTGCACTGTCTTGGACTTTCTCCGGGCTCAACGAATCACCATGGATTGGAATGCAAGTGGCAGTCTGCAGATTGGGGATGTTCCTCTCTCTCTTTCGGCTTTGCTGCATCTTCTGCCTGCCCCTGCACTGCTCCGGCAATATCCAGGTTCTGTTGAACGGCCGATCCCTCCGAGTCAATTTCTGGTTCTGATCATCCATGATGGCCAACATCATCTGTTGCAGGTTCAAGGAGGAGACTTTCTTTTCCAGCCACTCCGTCAACTTGGCATCTTGCATTGTCATTTCCTGCTTGATGATCAAGGGCAAATCTATGGAGCAGATACTCGAATCTGGCGCCCAATGAAACTCCATACTTTGCATCCTTCCGAATGGCCACCTCGCTCTCCGGGCACTCTACAAGCTACTGGCTCCGTCACCAGTCTTGGCCTTACTGACCTTCACATTTGGGCAGCTTTGGAGACTTTTGGATTTCTTGACCTTCCTGGGCTCTTCCTTCTCCATCCATTGCTGCTGAATGAGCTTCTTCACAAGCGCTCTGGTCTCCCTGGACTTTTGGAATTTCAGAAGGCTGAGCATTCCACGCTGGCGGGCATCTTTGCAGCTGACAACCACTGGGCTCTTCTTTGGGGTCAAGTATGTCCAGATGGACTTTGTTGGACTTACTTCGACGGTCTCCCTCACCGTCTTGAGGTTTTCGCTCATCAATTGGCTTTGGACTTAGCCATTGTTCTTGGATTCTCTTCTTGGACTTTCCAACATGCCTCTTTTTTCCGACAGGTTCATCCCTATACTTGTGGCACCCTTGCGCTCCTCCATCTCTGTCGCTGTCTTGGATTTTCCTTGGATTTTTCCGCCCCTGCCCTTTTGGATTTTCACCATTTCTTGCTTCGTCGCACTCCTGCCTGTCCGGCGCTGTCCCTCATTGGACTTGGACCTACGGCCACTGATGCACAACTTGCTGCACTCCTTGCCACCAAAGGTGTTCCCACACCACAAGCGGCAGATCGTGCTACTGCTGCGATCAAGAAGCTTGGACTTGGTCCCATCCAACAGGCACTCCAACAATCCAATCCTTGGAAATCCTTGAAGCAACTCACCACCAAGCCAGGCCAAGCCTTTCAGTTCGTTACCAAAGAGGAGCTTGATGCCTACATTGCGCAGCGAGCTGCTGACCAACATGGTGCTCACATCTCCGTCCGCAAGAAGAAGGACCGGTCTCATCAGCCCAAAGCTGACTCACGACCTCGGATGCCTGATCCTCAACATCTCCGCATTCAGCCTGGGGACTTCGTCGACCCTGAGTCTGATCAGGTTGATCAAATTGACTTGGATCATGTCATTGCTGATGCGAGAGGCATTGCTATCTGCACCTTGTCAGCTGCCCAGCCATACATCCGTGAGCCCAAAAGCATTTCTGCTGATGCTCTTGCTCTCCTCATCACTGAAGAAGTTCCTGGTGATCTCAAGGCCCAAGCCAACATTTCCACCATTCGCTTCCCAGTGATCTACCAGCCAACATCCGATCCTTTGCTCATTCAAGGCAGTCTTCTACAGCTTGGTGACCTGTGGGTTTCTCGCAAGCCCTTGAATGATCCAGTGATGGATATGGAGATTGCGGCAACTCATGTCCTCAAGGTTCAACTGTATCGTGATGAGCTGGTCCAACAATGGGATGCGTTGATTCAATCTCCCATCAAACATCTGATCACCATTGCCCCCAAGTTCCGGCTGTGTACGAATGTGCATTGTGATCATCGCTGTGGCTTGTACCATGCCTCAGTCGAAGAACCTATGGACCAAGTGATCCATGAAATCTGGGGGCGACGTTTTCAGTCCATTGATGGTAAGACTCAGCCAGCAGCTCAAGCTGAACTTTTCCAAGCTTTCTTGCGCATTGCTGCCCCTGCTCTTACGGAGCTGCTCAAGATTGTCGTTGATGGACTTTACTTGGAGCCACGTTCAGATCACACCAGATCCACTGACTTGGACTACTCTGTCATTTGGATTCCGGGGGCGACACGGGAAACGGCATACCACAAGCTGAAAACCACCTCCTATGGGCTCTCATTGGTCCGAATGAAACAGCGTTTTGGGATTCGGGTGTGCTCCACCTATGAAGCTGCTGCTTATGCAGAGTTGAGACCAGGCGAAGACTTCTTGAAGGTCAACGTCACTCGCATCTACCGTCTTCATCCTTTGCCACATGGATTGCAACGAGCTCAAATTGCCAAAATCTTGCGCGAGTGGCACTGGACAGCCAAGCCACTTCAACCTTCTCGTGGTACGGCTGAAGGAGGAGCCTGGGATGTTGGCTCAGCTGAAGGCCCACCTTCCACCATCATGCGGGCATTCTCCAAAGATATCTTGATCTCTTTGATCAAAGATCGTACGGAACCAGACCAGCCACTTCCAGTTCTGGGTTCTCGTCGTGCCCAAGCCCATCTTCGCACTCAGGGCCCATCTGCAGCAGCCTCTTCAGATCCTTGGCTTTCACAGGATCCTTGGGCCTCTTTCAAGCCCACTGAGTCAGCCAAAGCTGTTCCTCAACGTCGTTTTGAAGAATTGGCTTCTCAGCTGCGTACTGACCTGACTGCCACCTTTGAGCAAAAACTGCAGAATCAGCCCATTTCCACTTCTGCCACCTCCACGGAAGATGCCAAGCGCCTGCATCAACTTGAAGTAGGTGTTGCTGAACTTCGCTCCCACAATCAGCAGATCTCTCAATGGTGTGCCGACACTGGCACCAGAATGGCAGCTCAGGATGAATTGCTTTCGCAGCTTCAGGGCTCTGTGGTTCAACAACAACAAGAACTACAAAGTGTCCGGGCTGAAGTGCACACTTCTGCAGACAATCTTCACCAGGCAATGCAACGCAGCTTCTCCAGCATGAAGAATGACTTGGCGGCTGATTTCTCTGGGGCCATGGACAACCACATGGCGCGACTGGAATCCATGCTGTCCAAGAAAACTCGCCATGAGTGACTACGGCCCACTGGGCCTTCCTGCTGGAAGGTGCCAGCTCTTAATGGATTTTTCCAATTGCTCTTTTGGGTTTTCCTTGTCTGTTCTCATTGCCCCTTCGTCATGGCTCTTCAATGTCAAGTCTCACAGCCAGAACGGCGTGTTGATTCTTGGACTTTGCCTTCTATGGCCTCATCTCCAGTCGGCCATCAATCTCTCAGTTCCCTGCCTGGTGCCTATCGCTGGGGTGAAGCGTTGCATCCAGGACCTGTTGATCAAGGGCTGCTTCATGTCAGTTTTTCCAATCCATCAGGATTACGAAACAAAGAAAGTGCTGCGCTTGCACTGGGTGATGGAATTCACTCTTTTGCGGAGACCCAGCTCTCTGTTATCACCCAGCGTTCCTGTAGAGCCAGTCTCAAAGCACAAGCTACTCAACAGAATCGGCAGCTGCGAGTCCATTTTGGCGCCCCTGCCCCTACACGAACCAATTCAGTTTGGGCGGGTAGCTGGACTGGTGTTGCAACTTTGTCAGATGTTGCCTCCCAAGAAGTTCAACTCCCTTATGCTGAGGAACGTTCTTGCGGGCGAGTTCTCACCACTTGTCATTATTTGGACTCTGTTTCTTTGCTCAATGCAGTGGTGTATGGCTATCCACGTGGGCCAACTTGGCCACAAGCCCGCCAGCTTACTGCAGGTCTCCTTCAAATCCTGACTACAGAACTTGTGCTGGGCGCCACTGGGCCTCGCATCATTGGTGGTGACATGAATGCTGGCCCTGAAGACCTCGAAGTCTTTGACTACTGGCGCAGCCTTGGTTGGGTCAATGCTCAAGATTATGCCCACCATCTTTGGCAACAGCCCAAAAGTTTTACCTGTAAGCAGGCCACCGAGAGAGACCTTCTTTGGCTCAGCCCTGAAGCAGCAGCTCTTTGCCGTTGGGTTGAAGTTTCTGATCACTTTGCTGACCATTCTACGGTGTCGGTTGGCTTATGTCTTCCCTCTACTTTGACTTCTTCCCTGGTTTGGCCACGGGCCTCTGCCATCCCCTATGATCAAGTGACTCCAGACTGGCATCAACAGGCATGTCCTCCTGCTTGGCAAGATGATGCCCCAGTGGACCAACAATGGGCACAATGGGCTCGGAGCTTTGAGGATAGTTTGAACGGTTATGTTCATGGTCAGCCTGATCAACGCCTGATGAATTTACAAAAGGGGCGCCTTCAGCGAACGGCACCACTGTTGCGACCCTCAGCCAAACGACTTTTGAAGTCAAGCCGTCCTGGCGAAGTGGTGCTTCGCAACACCCTGCTGGGATCCAGTGTCCAGCAATGGTTTCGTCAACTGAGGCGACTCCAAAGTTATGTCATGGCCAGCCGCAACAACAAACAAACTCCGGCAGCAATTGCTTACCGGCTTGAGCTTTGGACTTCCATTCTCTCCTCCCCTGGATTCGTTGGAGGTTTCGCTACTTGGTGGCACACCCATCGAGCTGATGATTCTCCTCCTCTTCGGTGTCCATCTCTTCCACCCTCCTATGCAATTGCTCAACCAATGTTTGATTCCTTCAAGCTCTGTTTTGAGAAGTATGAGGCTTGGCATCTTCGCCAAAGGGGGCAACTCCTTAAAACCAAGTATGACCAAGGTATGACTGGCCTTTTCCAGGAATTGCGCAAGCAACCCAGAGATCGGCTTGACTTTTTGCGGACAACCACGGAATACCATATACTGGCCACCGAAGATACTCAATGCCATGTTGATCAATCTTTGGCTTGCCATGGTTGCACCTTCTGGCAGGTGAATGGCCAGCAAGTCCAGCCCACCTTTGTCAATGATGTTGTGTTGGATGTGGGGATCCCCTGTGAAGCTGGAGATGTTTTGATACAACACCAAGTCACCAGTAGCACTGCAGAACTCCACCAAGCTCTTCTTGACTACTGGCGTCCTACTTGGTGTACGATGGCTACGGTTAGCCCGGAAGTTTGGGATCGGGTTTTTTGTTTTTTCCAGGCTTATGTGCCCCAATTTGACTTTCAGCTTGCCCCCATCACGGTGGCTGACTGGCGCAGGGCACAGAAGCGTTTCAAAAAGCAGGCAGCCCGTGGAGTGGATGGGGTTTCCCACGTTGACCTTCTCAACATGCCTCAGGTCTGGACTGAACGCTTGTTGGCACTTCTCAACAAGATCGAAGTGGGTGAGCATGCTTGGCCTCAAGCCATCCTTTATGGGGTCGTCTGTGTCATTGCGAAGGATTTCCAGGCTTGTACAGTGGATCGATTTCGACCCATTGTGGTCTTCTCCGTGATCTACAGGACCTGGGCTTCCATCAGATCCAGACAATTGTTGCGGCTCCTGGGCCCACACATGGACAGCCATGCCTACGGGTTTTTGCCCGGCTGTGAGCCCACACAGCTCTGGCTTACCCTTCAAGCTGATGTTGAATGTGCCCATCAATCAGCTGCTGACCTTTGTGGATTGTCAAGCGATCTGGTGCGGGCGTTTAATAACATCCCGCGCCAGCATACCTTTGCCCTTGCGGAGCACTTGGGGGTCCCATCCTTGGTCCTCCGTCCATGGAAAGCTTTCTTGGACAACTGCACACGGGCTTTTGACATCCGAGGTGCCCTGAGCCTCGCAGTCACTTCCACGTGTGGACTGCCTGAGGGCGATGCTATGAGTGTTTATGCTATGGTCCAGTTGAACCTTGCATGGCATTTATACATGAAAGTTTTTGCACCCAGTGTACGAGCTTTGAGCTTTGTTGACAACCTCTCCTTGGTTGCGACTACCACTGCTGCTCTTCTTCATGGTTTTGCCTGTTTGGTGGATTTCTTTCGTTTATGGAATCTCATGGTTGATCTCCACAAGTCTTACTGTTGGGCTACTTCTTCAAGTTTGCGAACACAACTGCGTACCATGCCAATGCAGAGTGTGGACTCGGCGACTGAACTTGGTGGTGTACTCTCCTTCACTCGCCGGCGCTTCACTGGCTTGATGGCGAAGAAGATTTCTAGCTTGGAGGACAAATGGTTTTGTCTGCAGAAGTCCTGGGCGCCCTTGCGTCAAAAACTGGCGGTACTGCCTTTGGTCATGTGGGCATCAGCGCTACATGGCATCGGTGGTTCATGTCTGGGAGAGGGACAAGTTGATGCACTGAGAAAGCGAGCTCTTTCCGCACTACGGCTGCGCAAAGCAGGGGTCAATGGGCTACTGCGCTTGAGTTTGTCTTCTACACCAACCGCAGACCCTGGTTTTTGGCGTGCTTTGCAGACCTTTAGCACCTTTCGCAGGATGTTGCGCAAAGAACCCAGACTGATGAACCTGTGGAAAGCTTTCATGTTTGATTACCAAGGGGACCTTTTTAGTGGCCCATTTTCTCAGCTTCTTACGGTTGCGACTCAACTTGGTTGGAATTTAGACCCCCCTTTTTTCTATGACCATGATTCCCTGTGTCATCATTTGCTGCACATTGATCGTGGCACTCTTGAAGAGCTGCTTTGGGATGGGTGGCTCCAATTTGTTGCCCGACAAGTACAACACCGTGGTACGATGCGTGACCTTCATGGTCTTGATCCTCAGTTGGTGCATTCTGGCAAGCGCACCTTGAATGCACTGGACACAGCTTTGGTGGGGTCTTTGCAATCCGGCGCTTTTATCAGTGCCTCTTCTCACTGCAAGTTTGATAAGACTAAAGATGGAATGTGCTCACGCTGTCTGGTTGAAGATACTCCAGCACACTGGTTGGTTTGCCCACGCTTTCAGTCTTTGCGGACTGGAATTCATGGGTGGGTCGACTCAGCTTCTGTTGACACAGAGCCGTTACGACTCCATCTGCTGCCTTCGCGGTCTCCCCATTTGGTGGCTTGGAAGACTGCTTTGATGAACCTTGTGGATGAGACAGGCACTTTTTTCTCGTCACCCAGTACCTCACACCAACATGTGTTTACCGATGGATCTACTACCAGAACCAATACTCCCTATGAACTTGCTGCATGGGCCTGCATCAACGCCTCAAGTGGGAGGGTGATTGCAGCTGGCCCGGTTGTTGGATTGCGTCAAACCAATGACCGTGCTGAATTGTCCGCGGCTCTCGCCGTGATGGCATGGCAAGCGAAATTTGGGGTCGACGTTGACCTTTGGACCGATGCGAAATATGTTGCAGAAGGCATCTCCCATATTCTTCAGCATGGGGACGTTGGAGAAGATTGGTCCAATGAGGACCTATGGTTGCAGATACTTCATTTTGTGCAGTGCTTGGGAAACCGTTGTCTGGTCCCACATTGGATTCCGAGCCATTTGGATGATACCCTTTTGACCGATCCTTTTGAAGACTGGATTCATGAATGGAATGATCGAGTAGATCACATAGCCAAAAGTGTCAATGTTGATCGACCACATTCGTTTCAGCACTTGTGGCAAGCGGCAGTTTCGCATCATCAAGCGGTAGACCTTCGACTGCGTCAACTGAGAGCCTTTTATTTTGGGGTTGCACAGTCTTCATTGGACTCTGCACCTGAGATAGTAGTGGATGCTGTAGATTCTTTCTCATCAGACACACAATTCTCCCTGTTTCATTTGTACACTTGTGAGGTTGAGACGTTGTTGTCTGATCCTTTTGATCTTTCATTAGCTTCTTGGCTCCAGGAACAGGTTTGTTCAGATGCACCAGTTTATAACCTGTCCTTTGAAGAGCTGGTTTTTCTTCTCATTTCTGTTCAATTTCGCTTTCCATTTTGGAATGCAGTGACTCAGAGCATGGATTATGCCACCCTCTGCTCTCGTCACACGAGGCCCACTTTGTCGTATTTATTGGGTTTTGTTCGGCGTTCTATTATTAGGATTGTTGGGGTTTTGGATTGTGATGCTGCGTTGTTTAAAGGACACACCAAAGTGAGCCTTGGAATTATTCGACCTAGTGACGGTCTCTTTTTACGTTTGCCTGTCGTTTCTGTACATGCATGTCAACAGGCTCTTCAGATTTTCACGGCTAATCGCCCAATCAGACGTGCAGCAGATTTAGCTAGACCTGTATAGAGCGTCTCTGCACCAGACCTGGACAGGCAGCACTGCGGCAGCCGCTGCTGTGCTCCGTGCCCGCTGAAGCTCCGTGATATATATATATATATATATATGTACATGTTTATACATATTTATATATACACTGCCTATATATTACATAGGTGTATATCCGAATATGTCCCGATGCAGACCAGTTGGTATAAGCTTTTTAGTCTCTAAGCATCCATCACCATCAACCACCATCAACCCGCAATTCTTTTGTCAGAGCCGACAATTTTCACTAATTCTCCCACTTTTCCGTTTCCAAAAAACCCACCAAGTAATGTCCCAAATATGTTCCACAAATATTCCCTATGCACTTCCCACATTGTTAGTATTTCCACATATATTCACCATGGCCATTCCCATCACCCCAGTACCATCCCCAAACGCCGCTGCCGCGAAAGGCGCGATCGTCGCAGTACTCGAACTGACCTTCGGCGCGGCCCGAACAGCCCAAAGCCTCTTGGATCAGCCTGGGATTCACAGGAGAATTTGCCCCTCCAGTGATGTTTGTTGGTTTATACCCTTTGGTTATTTAACAGTTAGCCATGGAAAATCACCATCTTTAATAATCCAAAATGAGCATTTTCCATGGTATAATAAACCATATAAATGAGTTAGTTATAAACCATATAAGTATTCATGAGGTTTATTATAGTAAATAAGCCCAATACTAAATATGTTTGTTGGTTTATAAATAATAGTTATTTAGGTATCATAAACCATACTTACTGATACTATTTGGAGTTATAAACCAACTTACATGATGAGCCAACTATGGGGCCCCACTTTGAAGGAGATGTTCAGCCCTGGGACACGTGGCCACGTGAAGCTTTGGAAGTGACCGAAAAAGGTCTTGTGGATATTCCGATTTGGGAGGGTAAATGCTGGTTTACAATCTGAAATTTGCTTTGAAAACCATAGTAGATATTCCAAACCTACCTGAATCTGTGGCTTTGATGAATCAAAGTGGATGTATAAGCTACACTTAAATGGGGTGTTCCTCCATGTCTGAAAATGGACTACCACCACATGATCACACCATCCACTAAAACTGGGACCCCAATTGATGGATAGATTAAGATCCATTCACCATCTCTACCAGGAGTTCTGCGAAGAGGGGATGAATAGGGAGATCATGAGTAGGTCAGCTGAATTCTGGCAAATGGTCTTGGGGTCCCATGATGTTCGATGTTCGATGTAAAGTATGGGGAGACGTCCCTGAAAACGAAGCCCTGGAAACCCACATGGGCTATCTAGAATAGGAAACTATAGGAAACTCATGAAACCCAGTGCTCTGTTTTTTGGATCCAGCTTGGCTTCCAGGGATTGTGGACTGAGACGACGCTTGCATCGCTTGCCTGCGCGGTTCCGCCTTTCATCAAGGATTTATCAATGGATTAATATGATTTAATATGAAAGTCAATGTTAACATATTATTACATTATTTTATGACATTTTCAAGCAGGAACTCCACCCGATAGAGTAGAGTAGAACCATGTAGAAGCATTGTCCTTTCATATCATTCGATACCAGTGTTCTACATGAATGATCCAATGGATCCTTTGATTCTGGTATGATCGCACTGTGCCCGCTTCTGGATGCCTTGGAAAATTCCAAAACGTCTGTGGATATCTTTGGATTCCACTAATGTCTGCAACGAACTGGCAAGAATGCAGTCCACGAATTAGATCACTGAAGATGAATTTATGGCTATCAATGAGTTGATTTATAGTTCAAAAGAACTCATTGATTTTAAACCATTTTAAACCGGCACAAATTCTTTGGGGGATTTGGCTTCAGTTTTTCTTTCAGCCAATTCTACAGAGACTATCTATTTTGCGCTTCATCCAGTCTGAAAAAATAACATTTTTAGGTGAAATTACGTGAAATTGAGGATCTCCAACTCTGACTTATTGCTTGCTCCCCTGTATGATATTCATACAGCGAGCGTGCAAACCGAAAATGGAGGATATGGACCCCCACAAATGACTGCTTATGTGTTTGGTACCTACAACCATGGAAATTTTGGGTACAGATGAATCCCATATCCCTAAAATTAAACACCCCTTAGGTCCCAAATATGTGTGCCTATCCCCTACCAAACCATGGTTTCCGTAGGGGCCGTACAACACAGCCACCTTCCGCGCTGTCTCAGCCGAGTCTCCATGAAACGTTGCTGCTGAAGAGACTATCTTTTTCCATATCCACCTTAGAAATGAACAAGGGGGACATTTTGTCAGCCAAAATGAGGATTCTAAGGAACCAACGTGTGGATTTAAAACACAGAAATTGGAGTGGACCACAAAACGATTCGAAGAGAAGCGAGGATGTGACCAAGCAAAAGATCCTGAAATCGATACGAGATCATGAACAAGCGACGGAAAATGACCAACACAAATTCTGTCCTAAAATCAGCAGCCTCAAGCAGGATGGTATCAGGATGGTTTCCCCTGCAGTACTGGCAAAAGGGATGTGGTTTGATGGATTTTGATGGATTTTTATGGTCCACAATTCTAAAAGGATGCATGCGATATCTATCATTGACTAAGGTGGCCTTTACCTGCATGGTTCAATGATATGGAATGGGTCTAGCAGGAGTTTGGATGTGCAAAAACACGTACCTTCGTGCTCAAATGTGTCAAGCACATTCAAGCACCATCTATTTGCGTGGGTCAGAAAATATGTTGACTACCGCCAATATCCCATTATATATATATATCTTAAACCTGATTTTCCCGCTGAAAAAAAACATAACTGGGGAGAAAAAACACATCTAGCTCCGACGGTCCAAGCCCAAAGTCATGGTTAAGAGATGTTAAGAGTGATATTTATAATCTCTCTCTCTATATATATATATATATATATAGGACTCGGCCTGACTTTTTTCACGTGCCAGACCCGTAGGGTTTCTAATCCACAAGGCTAGGCCTTCTTCATTGAAACGGAATCTGAACAACATGGCNTCGATACCTTCCCCAAATGGCATGAGGAGTATTGACTCCGGACAGCCCTGTAATGCTTACAGGCAAAGCAAAATCAGGGACCGCCGCACACTTCATTCCTCCCTGGGGGGGAGTAGGAGGGCAAACTTGAGCCCTATAAGCCACAAAGTCACATTTAAAAGCACCCTCGTCCTAAATGTCGATACGACAGCATAGGACTCGGCCTGACTTTTTTCACGTGCCAGACCCGTAGGGTTTCTAATCCACAAGGCTAGGCCTTCTTCATTGAAACGGAATCTGAACAACATGGCNATAGGACTCGGCCTGACTTTTTTCACGTGCCAGACCCGTAGGGTTTCTAATCCACAAGGCTAGGCCTTCTTCATTGAAACGGAATCTGAACAACATGGCCAATTGGCATGACCATGGACAGAAAAACATATCTTCATTTCAAGAGTCGATACCTTCCCCAAATGGCATGAGGAGTATTGACTCCGGACAGCCCTGTAATGCTTACAGGCAAAGCAAAATCAGGGACCGCCGCACACTTCATTCCNTCGATACCTTCCCCAAATGGCATGAGGAGTATTGACTCCGGACAGCCCTGTAATGCTTACAGGCAAAGCAAAATCAGGGACCGCCGCACACTTCATTCCACGGTCCCAACCACGGCTTTCAAGAGAAAGCTGTTGCAGGACACTGCTGTGAGTAAATTTCCAGTTTGTTCTTATCTGTAGCAGTTATTCGAAGCTGAGGGATTTGGGATAATCCATCTTCCAGATACAACCGGGCCACGCCCAGACTTTTCCATCTCCCACGCAATAGTATAGTATCTATTGGTGCTCCCTGCTGCAGCATATATGTAGCACCGCCTCGTCTCATGCTGTACGGTTTCAGATTGAGATGACAAAGGCGGAAGAAACGAAGATAAGATTTGAATTTGTCCCGGAAATATTGATTTGAATGAGGCCATAATTTTTGTCCACGAAAGTGTCTCGAAGTGGCCGTCAGAGTTCGCACCAGGTCGAGGACCAGCGAATCTCTAATTGTGACTGCCTCCTCAGCACCTGTACGGATCCCACTTTTACTGCTAAGTAATGTTAATACCCCCAAAGTAGGTCCAATCTCCAAATCTCCAAATTGAAGAGCCAATGCTTCTCCAGTGCGTAGAAGACAATGAAAAGAGAGAGCCAGAATAGTGGCAAAAGCAACATCAGCGAGCTCAACAGCTCGTGCAACAAAGGCTCTGATGATGAGCCATGTCATAGGGGCTGCTCTCTGTGGCGCTTCAATGCGCCGCCATGACTTACAAAGTTTCCAGGATTGCCTCAAATGCCCCTTGTATTCAGGGCAAAACCAATGAAGCCCTGAAAGGCAGTCTGCAATTGTACCAACTGAAGATCCCTGTACCCACTGAAGTTCGATCCAATCCATGACGATACCGTCTAAATCAGAAAGATCAGTTTGTGCTTCCAAATATGGTAAAATTTGACTAACTGCAGATTCATATCTGGCTCGAGTTTTAGAAGCTATTGTAAAATCACGCAAACGAATTCCTGCACGTTGTCTTTGCCGCGCCTTTCGAGTCTTCCCTGCAAGAACAACCCTTGGTAAGTTCCTGGGCATTAATCCCTGGAAGCAGCGTCTGTTGGATTTTCGCTGGAAGTCACATGAGCGTGCATCAGGACTGATCCCATGCACAACTGAACAGCTCCCAGCTGCTGAACCAAGGGCTGCAGGAGGTGACTGGAGGTGCGGCCTTTGGATAAAATATAAAGGCATACCATTGAATCCTCTAAGTGTAACCACTTTTTATTGATCGCATCGATTGAACGGCATTTCCACAAAATGGTGTTAAGGATCATCCTCATCTCAAGATAATTAATGTGGGACCTACAAGACCACCTAACCCGAAAAAGAGGTTTCCATTGCCACCAGAGAGCTCTAGCTGAAGCATGAGCGGGAGACTTATGGCCCATGATTTCCCCTGAGCTGATCCTGATATCAGCTCCCGTATTGTTAGCTGTCAAGCCAAGGTGCCGAACGAGTTCCACACTCTGAAAGTCCTTGTCGGGGTAGGTTCCATAGGCTAACCAGCGGGTCATAGGAATAATGCATGTGGGATGTGCAGAGAATCCCGGAGCAAGTCCAAGACGTTGAACTATTGTAGCTGGCGACATACGTGGCACCATCTCCGCAGCCATGCAAGCTCCCATGATTGCAAAGGAAAGTATAGAAAAAGAATCTCCACATAAGGAGCATCTAACATCTTCGTACTCCTGTTTGTTCTTTTTGGCCTCCGACGCGCTCATACAAGCAGCGGTGTGGCCTGGTCCAAAACCCAGCAAGAGCTCACGCTCACTAGCATCCAAAAGCCTGGATGGTAGTGATCTGTCATGTAATAAAAACTGTTCTCGATACTGATATGGCGGGTACCGGTAAGAATCGGCTCGCCAACGTGCACGAGTTTCCTCTGAAGTTCTTTCCAAACCTGCTGGCTTGGGCGGAGGAACAGCACGCTTTATGTTCTTCATAAAGGTTGGAAATTTCACATCCGACTGTCCGCCCCACGACCAACCTGGCCGGATCCACTGATGTTCTTGTAGTGGAGGAGCAGAGGCATATGCCCTAGTATAATCCCGTTCTTTCCAAAGCTGCAGGCCGTCCATCTCATAAAGTTCCTCGCTGCACCAGGCTAAGCGCGGACGGCTGTAAGGCATAGCATCACAGGGGTCCAGCTTCACTGGGCTGATATCAAGCTCTTCAGATATTTGTTGCCTGGCAGTTTCATCCATTGAAGCAACGTTTTCAATGGTAAATTTAACTTTCGCGTATCCTGAAAATGCTTCTTGAATCCAAGAGAGCACTTTAAGCAAAGTCCAGAACAGGTCTGAACCTTCGCCATCGAGGTTGCGCCGATAAGCGCGTGCAGATGATAAATGCACACAAGGAAAGCCGGCCATCATGTGCACCTCAGATATGTGAGGAAACATGGCGGCCCAACCAAAAACCTCTTCTCTACTGATGCTAAGAATGTCGTGCAGCTCTATGGTGTCAGGCCAAGCAGTACGCACCACTCGGTTGCAAAATCGATTGTTCTCTATCGAGATTCGGCCTTCCGGCTCAATGCCTAATATATCATATACTCTAAAGCATCCACCGATGCCGTTAAATATTGAAATAAGAAGTAGGGGCTGCTTTAGCGCCCCTAACCTCGGGTCATTCTTTGCGGCGACTAAAGAGCGCCCGGACCAACTCAGTCCAGCACTCAGGGCACAAGCCCCTCCACTTTCCGACGCGTCAGAGCACGAGACAGCGCCGTCAAAGGTTGAGGAGAGGTCGGCCTGTATAAGAGGCCCCAAGCAAACCAGCATCAAAAGCTCCCGATAAAGAACTCCAAGCTGAGCCCTTGAGGGCCATGCAACGTTCAAAACATCCCATGATCTAGAAAGCACGCTCATACCCGCTCGGCGAAACTGAAGCAAGAAGATCCACCTTCCCAAGATGATCTGTGCTTCCTTCCTGCTCCAAGACTTGTTGAGTAAGTGGTGCAAGGTCACATAAATCGTCTTAAGGAGTCGCGCGGGTGAGCCACCCAGCAACTGACGATTTCCATCTATCCTCACTCCAAGTTCGGTAATCTGTCTCTCATTGACAACTTGTTTGTCTGCTGCCGTCAGCACACCAGCATCTCCCCAGGCCTGCATGGCCAAGCTCTGTAAGGACTCACTGAGTCGCATGTTGTCACCACTTGAAATTTCGCCAGACATGAAATTGTCAAGGTACACTTGCCACCAGGCTTTCGTAGAGCTTGCCGCTGCAGCTACCTGAGCGAACCACAGGGGGGCTGGGCATCCCTTCCTAAGTTCGAGTCCACTAGGAAGTCCCCGGGAAAGTAATATCTCTCTGGATATGGCCTGCATTATTCCTACTGACGATGCCCAGCCCATCGGTAGCACCGCACAACATGGTCTATAATATTGATCCGGAGCGAAGCCATCAACCCCCAAACAGCAACCTTTCACCTCATAATTGAAACACATAAAAGGTTGCCAACATGAGGGGATGGAGAATAAATAAAATGCTGATGACATATCCCCTTGACTCATTGTAATGACCTCTCCTTCTGAAAGGCAAAGCCCTAACCATTGGGTTGCGTTAGGGAGACAATTGATATCCCCCCGCAACACACGAAACAAGCCATTTACCGGCACCAGGTTCATAATTACTCTAAGAACTGGTTTGTGGCAAGGAGTGAATTTCCCAGGTTTCACAACTCCAAAAAGTCCGGAAAGATAGACTCCACGATGATCTTGAAAAGCCGTTTTGGAGGGGACCCATTTAATAATGCCTCGTTTGTGCAACAGTTCAAACACAGACAATTCTTGACCCCGAGCGATGTGTACTCTAGCTGTAACGGCAGCAGCTCCCCTGTCACCCGCAGGAAGCAAGCTTTCTTCGGGGTTTTCCATCAAAAACTTAGTTCTCCCTTTTAAGAAAGGGAGGACTGGAATGGATCCTCCATGCCCTTCTGGCGGAAGCCCTTGAATAATTTGAACCGCACTCAAACTGTGAGGTTGTAGAATTTCTTCTCCAGTATAAGACACTTTTCTTTCCTTCAACTCATCAACCGCATTGTTAAAAGAAAAATCAACGGGAACTTCCCCTTCCAAAAATCTTTTAACCTTGGACCTCAACTCCCTCAAAACTGCTTCATGGATTTTTCCTGGGCGTCTGGTCTGGCCCTCATTGGGGCAGCCATACAGTGCGTTCAGTGACGCGCACCCTACTGCAACCCAACATCCTATTGACTGCTCCAGTGTCTCGCAAGACTTTCCGTCAGCGGGTCCTGGGCTGTCAAATCGTGGCAGCATAACTGGCAGGGGGAACAAGCCGCTTCGCTTGGAAGCAGCGGCTCGTGTGGGTCTGGCACGGCCATCTCTGAACTCAAGATAGCCAGCCTGGCACCCCCATGCCAGCATAATCCCCATACTCTGTAAAGTAGAGCACTGAGTCAGCCGCTTGAACCAAGCTGTTCGGGTTGCAAGGTCTCCGTCACCAGCAACACCAGTCTCATCACGAGACTTGAATGCCAGGGTAGCCAAAAAATCTGAATTCGGGCCAAAAGCCCCTTCCTGACTGAAGAGAGTCGATTGAAAGGTCTCACCTTCGTCCGCCAGGGTAGTAGGAGGACATACCGCCTCCATTGAATTAGGCAGATCGCTCACCAGCGTTGCATGACCAGTGCACGAGGACCCCTCAAAGGGTCGGTCCATCAGCACCGACTCAGCATCGCACGGGGATTGATCCCTCAGGTCTCCCCCTCCACCTTCTTGCCCTTCTCTCCGGGCTTTTCTTTGTCTGGATTCCAGGGGGTCCAGGGATTCTTCCCCCCTTTGCCTTTTCCTTTTCCTTTTTTGTTTTTGCCTTTGCCCTCTTTTGACTTCCCCTTTCCTCGGTTTTCGTAGCTCCAATCTCCGGAGCTCCAAGGACTCTGTCGTATCCAAGAGCCCTTTCCTCCGGCTTTCTCCACCTGTCTTGCATGTCTCTGTGCCTCCAAGAGCACGTGTGGCGGCACCGAAGCCTCGTCCTCTTCTGCGTACACCTCTAGATGTCGGGCTGTATTCCATCCTTGCTTTGTTGCGGTGTCCACTGCAAGAAGGCGTGCCGCTAGAACGTCCGCAAGTTCTGCCAGCCGCCCGGACCGCAAAAGGTCCAAGCTGCGCGACAGAACAGCGAGTTCCTTGCAGTCCCGGCTTCTGCTGTCGAGATTCGGCTTTAAACACAGCTGGTAATATGTCAGCAACTTGGGACGCTGACTCCTCAATCCAGCTGCTTCGTAGCCCTCTTCGATGATCCCGTCGGCCGACAATTTCTCTATTGCTGTCATCTCCAGCATCTGAAACACCGACCCGGGAGTCCGTTGGGATCTCTTTTTCAGGGGTGCCACCAAGGAGTCTTCGCTTGACACTTCTCCACGGCTGGATCCATCGCTTGAGTCCGAGCCAGAGCTGTGTCGCTTTTTTCTCCGGCGGCGCCTTCCCCTGGACCGGGATCTGCTCCTCTTCCTCGGCTTGTCCTCGTCTTTGGCAGTGCGCATCTTTGCTGCTTGAGCCAGGGTCTGTCCCAAGTCCTTCCCCTTGCTCTTCTTCTTCTTGCCCTTGGTCTCCGTATCTGTTGCATCTGACACCACCAGGGCTTCTTCTTTCACCCTTTTCAGGGGCACCACCGCCCGTGAGGACGAGGGGGGGGCACGGCCAACATTGCCAGCCCCACCCCGATCTCGGAATACGTCCTCTCGCTGTGTAGGAAGCAACTCCTCTCTGTCTGCAAAGGTGACTCGATGAGTTCCCTTGGTACGGGTGCGCAGGGCGGACAGACGTCGCTCCACCGCGGAGGTCTTTCCACCAGCGCCCCCTTTCTCTTCCTCTGCACGCTTGTCCAATGCTTCGTCCTCTTCCAAAGACATCTTTTTCCCTTTTCCCACCTGCTTCTTTGCATAGGAGGTGAGATAGGGAGCTGTGAAGTCTCCTGGAGGAAACCAAGTAAACTTCTTGAGATGTAGCCCTTGGTCTTCCGCGACTGGACATTCCCCATCTGTTGTGTAGCAAATGTGAATTTGAGGCTCTGAGGACTTGAAAAACTTTGCCGCTTCTTTCTTCTCTGATTCTGTGGCAGCCCCCAATAGTTGCACGTGGACCCAGATGCCATTCAAGTCTGACTCTGTTTTGAGGATCATCACAGCAACCTTGGGTGGACTGCTTTCCTTGGAGTAGGGATTTATGAACTCGATCACTGACCCCCTTGGCAGGTACCTTGTCTGCCAAAAATCCGCTTCCTCCACATCGTATTCTCTGGGCGCTGTAGGCTTGGGCTGAGATCGGAGAGCCCGCCTTATATCCTCTGGCGAGGCTCCCTGCGGCCCCTCTGGTGACCTCAGCCGACCATCCTCTGGGGCAGTCCCCCCTGTCAAGTCTACCTCTTCCAAATCCGCCATCGCTACGGCACGGGGCTAGCGACGTCGTTTTAATGCCTCCTGCTCAGACCCGTCTCCAGGTCTTTGGCCAACTCCAACTGCTCTCCACTCAGGCGACGATGGCTAGCACGGAAAGGATTATCCAGCTCCCGATCGTGCCTCTGATGGCGAGTTCCTCCTCGATGGTTCTTTCTCTGGCGCTTCCTCTTCTTCTTTTGGGTCTTGTCGGAATGATGATGTGACCGCTGACGGGGCGGATGTTCTGGGTGAGCTGGTCTCTCACTCCCTCTTGGGTGCCTCACCTCTCTATCAGGTGCTGGCTCACTCTCTCTTGTCCTCTTAGGGGATTCCTCTCTTTCTTCTCTTTTCACCTCGGTCTGACGGACCTCGACTTCTTTATCCTTCTCTGGTTCCTCTTCCTCACTTTCCTCACTGTCGTCGCTTTCTCGTTGGGGGGTCTCTTTCTCCTTCTCTTTGGCTGGTGCCTCCTTGCTGGGGGCTCTTCTCACTATAGGGGGTCTCTCGTCTCTCCTGGGAGTTCTGCTCCTCCTTCGCTCAGGTTGGCTCCTCTGCCTTAGCTCTGCTCTAGGGCTGCTGCCCGAGCTAGTCGGCAATGTGCCGTCCAGGTTGTAGAGGGCCCGCACAACCCGAGCTGATGAAAGCACGGTCTCCTCAGCAACTGCTCTCACACCCGGACTCAGCCACCTCTTCTTGAAGAAGGATTGCGCGAGTTCGAGTGAGGAGCAGGCGAGGCACCAGCTGTCAGACTCAGTTTGTCTTCCTGTCTTGCACTTATTGCAAGCGACAGGGTGCATCTCAAACTTGAGCCCTATAAGCCACAAAGTCACATTTAAAAGCACCCTCGTCCTAAATGTCGATACGACAGCATATCATTATATACCCCAAAAAAATCGAGGTTTATACCACAAGTCACAAGTGTCCCATCATTGGTGAATTTCAGCTGTGTTTCATTCGGTCAACTCTCCATGGGATGCCTTGGCGCCCGACCACAGGTACGTCCCTTCCCACGAGCCATAGCTTGGTGCCTTCAATGGGTCTTTTCTCCTGGGCAAGTTTGAGGCTTTATTTTGACCATCCCAAAAACCTGATACTGCATTTGATAATCATTTTACAATCGTTTACCAGCGAAAAAGCAGAATTTACTGCATTTGACCATCATCTTACCATCATATTAGCATCATTTACCAGCGAAATAGAACTGATTTCACTGCATGTTACTATTGTTTACTATGAAAAACACAGATTTTACCCACTGAATTCAACATTTTCTTGTGAACGCTGACATTTTTGGGGCAATAGATGGGGAAGATCCGGGGGAATATTTGGGATATATTGGGATTATTGGTTTAGTACAGTAGTCATTGTATTATTTTTCTGGTCCAGAGCATTTGACCAACAAACGTGGGAGATAAAAACCCATGTATAATGGGAAATGTAATCCCGATATGAGATGTTTTGTTTGTTCATTTCTTAATATATATGTATATATATGTGATTTACTCCAACATATTAAGTGACTATGATCGATGGACTCGCATTTTGTTCCCTCTCGGTTCCAAGTGATTTTAAAAAAGATTGGCATCCAGGTCTAGATAGAGTGATCGTCCGAAAGAAACGCTTAAATCATCTTCAAAATAGCTTGGACATATCTATATCCTGTCTGTTTTCTATCGTTTGGGAAACCCTCAGATACTATTTCCTGATAATGGAAAGATATGGAAGGTATATCCATTCCATGATTTTTCCATGGTTTCCCTAACTTCCCTCCATCCCACGACTCCCCTGGTTGCCGCAATGTCCTGGTAGTCCTGCACAAATGGAGGCATTCAAAGGCGCATAGATGAATTTGCAAATGTGTAGTAGATTCACTGAAACTTCAGTTTCGAGTCATGCTGGTTATTGAACAGAAAAGCAGTGAAAATAAGAGGAAAGACTTTGCCGTGAAGCCACAGGAAAAAAACACTCAGCATTCTGTCTCCAGATCCAGGCAAAATTAGATCCAGGGGACCATCTAGGCGATACCCCTTTCATTTCTTTTGAACTCAAAGCAGCTTGTCTTGAGAGATGACCAATAAAAATTGAACACATTCGTGTTCCTGAACTCACCAGCCGTAACAACCCCATTCAACTGGTCCATCCCGATCCCCTTACTACTTGGCTCAAATGCATTACCTATGCAACTTAGCCCCGACCAAGTGCACTTCCGGATGCTAGGCCTGTGATTAAGCCAGTTCTGGCATCTTAAAGCCAGTTATTATTTTGGGACCCTACTACTTATCGATGGGGCCTATAGATACATGTGGGCACGTTTGCATTGACTGTCCTTTAAGGCCCCATTTCAATTGATGGTTGGTCTCACTTGTGGGACTACAAAACCCCAGTTTTTTCGATGTTCGACTGCAATGATTCAGGCACAACCCAACTTTAACTTACACTTACTTAACCTTGGTAAGTGTTAGTGAACTCCACTTCTTGGACCTGATACATCACCGTTGTATCCACCAAGCCATTTTTACTGGTGGTCTTATCCATGAAAAGTTGATGGCTGATGAGTAAGGCCAGCTATTCCCAGCAATGGTCTGAGGGGCAGGGGAACGCAGATTCTCATCATGTCTTCTGTTGACATGTGTTAACAATATTTGACCATCCCATGTTGCAGAGGTACCTAATGGGACCTACCTGTACCCAGATTTGTTTCCGCTTCTTTGATACTACACATGGCTTTATCTGAGAATAGGGTATACCCTCAAAAAGCCATTTAAACAGCGAAAATGATGATAGTCCCTTGGATTTTCTTCTCACAATTATCAGACAAACTTGGGTCATAATATACAAAATTGGATCATCATATTATTTATATATCCTACAAAATTGGGTCATAGTATTATATATACATACTGTATATATATATTTCAAGAATCAAATTGGGTCCACATCAATCCGGTCCTTGGGCATCACTGACCGCCGCGCAGGCGGCGCAGGCGGCGCAAGCCACTTGGCGCAGCAGCTTTTTGAACCGGCGCCGGCGAGATATTATATATTATTTATAATATTTATAATTTAAAATATTAATATAATATATATATATATACGTACATAAAATTATATATATATACATATCTATATCTAAATGACACAATAATAGAGATACCGCAAAAGATTGTAGACCGACGAAAAAAAAACTGTCAGACACTTTTTACCAACAAAATTCGAACAAGATTGGTTTTCTGAGATACTTGACTTACTAAGAGATCGGGCACTCGCCAACAAGGGACTACCATGGGCTACCTTTTTTTGATCGCTTGCTAATTGAGATGGTGAGAGGCACAGCGGGATGGGGTCAAAATTCTTGAGGCCCCATAGTGGATGGTTGAATACAAAAAATCATCCATTGTGTTAGTTCATTGAAATAATGGGTAATTCGGTAATTCCATGTAATTACCTCATATTGAAACCATACCCACATACATAAGGTTTCTTGCCATTGAGGGCCCTGGGAAACCCCAAAGCTTCACAAGGAAAACACAGAACAATGCTGCAGGAGATTTCAGTCAGGCCACTCTAGACTGGAGGATCACATCCCAGGAATGTCCAGAATTTTTGGATATCCACCTCTGGTGCATCTGAAACCAGTTCAGGAGTGAATTGCGCCAGTCTTGATTATTGCTTGCGCGACTTGCGCGATCAGTGAGACAAAAAAACACACCTTGTACCTAGAGCCATGTGACGACCCATACGATAGCAATTAATCAAACTATGTATACATTATTATATCACTGAACACAACAGTGAAATCCTTCTGTGCTCCTAACACATGAGGAACCTAAGTGAGACTGAACACATCTGTGTACTCACAACACATGAGAAACCTAAACTGATGTTCACTTTCAACTTTCCAGCCTTCACGGGCACTTTTTCCTCAAACTCCCTGTTGGATCCGCCCACAATCTGCAGGCCACGCCGGCCGCAACACATGTGAAATCGTGAAATCTGGGCATATCCTCGACCCAATCACCAAGCCATGATTGCTTGATGCCAGGATGTGGGTCATTTCACACTGGACCCTTCTGTCCACATCCAAAAAAATCTGAGCCTACTCGCAGGCCTGGGAACCGGCCATAGACAGCCAATGTGTTCACATCACTTATACATTATACATATTTATACTAAAAATGATCCAACTGTAGGTGAATATATGTAAACATAACTTTTCTTTTTGGGGTATATCTAGTTTTGACTCATGCTCGAATGATCCCTCAATGAAGGATTCCATCTCCAGTCAGGGTCAGGGGGATCATCTGCCAAAGCGAATACACCCAGACACAACTTGTTGCAATGGTTGATAGGGATTAAAAATTCATACTGTAAATTTCAATGATCCCAGATAGACCACAACTTAACTGATAATAATGATATGACATAAGCCTATATAAAACGAGCAACAGTGAGCAACTAAAGGGCGGTCACAACTTTCTCTTGGCCTGGGCGCGTCGCGGAATTGGTCAAGTTGGGAAACTGCCCACCCGAAGCTTCCAGACCATGGGCTTTAACCAGTTTGTAAGGGTAGTCAAGTTGGGGTTCTCTAAGCTTCCAAACACTGAAGCTGGCTAAATCACTTTCTGAGGAAGTGTTTGGCGGTTGACAGGGAAATCATGCCTTTCTACCATCCGATGTAGGGTCGTCCTGCAAATCTCCTTGCAACGAATTCTTGGAGAAACTGATGAATGCATTGGAAAAGGACATGAGATGATATGAGTTGGGCATATCAGCAATCCACGGTTTATCATCATTTTCAGCATTACAATGGCCATTTTGGGGTATCCCCTATATAAGCCAAATTCCCAGTCACCATCAGGCTCATCACAGATTCAGTAGTGGATCCACAGAGCTTAGCAATCTTAATGATGCCCCTGATAACACACTTGACCATCCCCAAGCTGGTGCCATGTCCCCAAGTGATGGCACCTCCATTCCCAGACTAATCAGACTATATCCATTTCTCATCGTGGCATAGTTTCTAATCCTTGTCTTCAAGTCCTCTCTGGGTACTCAACTCTCAGTCCGAACACAAAATCTGCCTCGTGACTTCACTCGAAGACTACTGGAAAGTTACAGGGAGTTCATGGGGGTCCTATCAATCATTGAGGGTGACCTCAAATAGAAAGGTGGCTATGACTAGTTGAGGTCAACATGGTCAAACAGACATTTGCAAAACGTCAAACCCCGAGAGAAACCAAATTGGTCTCGGGAAAATTGACGGTATCTAAATTTCTTTTTGGGGCGGGTTCACTCTGAAAACTAGGGGGTACCCTGTATGAATTTGGAGCTTACCATGGCATGCCGCAAACAGCCATGTGCCGATCGTCACGCCCAGGTGCACAACGGGCGATGTCACAGATCGTTGCAGATCCGTTGCCGGAGAGCAAACACTTCACAGCCCCAAGCAGCTGCAGCGAGAGCTTCTTAGACATTGGGAGCTCCTGGGCATCCGATTCTAAAAGTTGTCCTCCAGTAAATTAGCACATAACAATGGAAAAACCCATTTACGTTGGGAAAGCATGGGTTTTCCATATCTTCGTTAATCCACTGCAGAGAACCTTTGGAATTGGGGATCCACGGCAGAGAACCTTTGGCATTGGGGAAAAGGGGAAAAGTAAGAGCACGTTGGGGTGAAAGACCTATACTCGTAAATTGAGCGCTTGTAGGTAGTCCATGACCTTGCATTTCAATGGGAGACTTGCAACCAGGCTGGTTTTGCAAAAGAATTTTGGGATTACCTATCTGACAGGTAGCTGGAAGATGAGGGACTGGTCATTGGGCAGCCAACAAATTCGGCTGAAAACAGAGCAAAGAAGACAAAGGGAAATGTTTAGAAACCCCACAGGAATAAATGTCAAAACTAACAAGTGTACCAACAAGCATAGCAAGATGAAGAATCATGTAGCACCAAAAAGACAACACTTTACGCTTTGCTTGTTTTGTTGAGACATGTTGAGACACCAATGAGACATCTTGAGACACCAAACCATCTAAATCTAAATTGACCCCATTTGAATTTGAACGGAAACACCAAAACACCATCTGGTGTTAGAAAAGACAACAAATGACAACAGCATCAAGCTGCATGATACCCCCATACAGGGCCCATCTCGACCTTCGATTCTGCCAGCGAATCTTCGTGTTCTGCAGAGATCTTCGCTACATCCGCGAAAGAGAAATTCTCAGCTCCTTGCAGAACCTGTGACACGGAAAAAATGGGACATGGTGAAGCCAGGGGTTGGTTTAAGGTTGGGGAACTGTAGGAAGTCATGATTTCTACCATGAACATCCATGAAGCTTTTGATTTTTGCTGAAGATTGTTCCTCCAAGTCTGGGAATGGTGAACCAATGACCTTGAGAGTATGATGACAACAAGATACTCGATCTTTCGAAAAAAGCACCAAATGATGAGAGCTTACTGCCTTGAACAACTGTCTTTCCCCACGTCTTTGCAACTGATATGGGTACAAACTACAAACAAACTCCCAGTCATCTGTTCCATTTGGATCCAGTTTTGTTACTCGTTGTTGGTTCCATTCCATCCCAATCTTGATAGGAATTTGGAATTATCATCCCATCACTACAGCGAAAGCATGTCAAAACTAAGATTATCTACTGTACGGGTTTGATCAAAAATGGAGCACCCTGGCTTCCCGACAATTACAATAAAGTGCCATATAGATTGTGACAAATATATACATATGGGGGCTCCTTAAAATGGGGGATCCGCAAGACAATGGGTTTCTAAAACTAAAATGGTCTAATTTGGATGATTTAGGGTACCCCCATTTTAGGAAACCTCCATTTTTCGACCATCTTTCGAGATTCTCATCCCCGCCTGCCCAAGTGAGTCGCAATACTTCTGGGAGGCGACTTCCACGAAGCTGTAGTTGCCGGCTGCTTGATCCACTGGCAAGTCCTAGGCCGTTTGGATCCGTTTGGAGCCCAAAATTTGATGGTTATTCCATGTTATTCTACGGTGATGATGGTCAGAAATCAGGTGGTTGTCTTGTCTCATGAAATATAATGGTTTATCTCATGACAGATATATATATATATATATGGAATGGGTGTAAAACCCACCAGATATTTGGTATCTTAAACAAATAAGCAGATTGCTATACGTAGACTGAGTCGTGGGAGGAAGTGGTGAGCAGGCCCTGCGAAGCATTCTGCTGAAATCGACGCTGATCATGCAGAATTTCAGTGTTGAGATGTCGTCTGGACATCAGATCAACAGAAGAGGTCAACAGTAAACGAAACCAGCAATACTTGTTAGGATTATGTGCCTCCAAAGAGTAGAGGTACTGATATTGATACACGCGGCAACATCCGCAACCAACAGTGCTCAACGGATTAGCTTTGACACCCCAAGAAAATGGAGGAAAGGCGTTGAATTCACACTTCCCATATCTGGTATATTCGCCACCATTTACCGAAGAAAAGGCCCCTGAATGTTGGTGAACCCTAATTCCCATACACATGAGAACATGTGGACTCTAGACTTACCCAACCAAACCATTTATTAGACAAGGCCAATGACCGTTTTCATAAAAATTGGCTGAGCAGTGGCAGTTCACCAATGGAAATAACGTTGGTGGATCTTGATTCACAGCACCAAGCTAGCAACATATTTTCGTTGTAACTGGTAGTCAGTATCTTGAACGAACAATCATCGGACGATTGATCCTGATCCAGTGGTACCTTCTCACCAAGATTCACCAAGTATTTGGGGTATGATGAATCGGGGGTCAGCCGTACCTTCTCAGGAAGTGTTTGGATCCATTGATGGTTACCCTCTGGTAAGCAAACATAGCAATGGAAAATCCGCCCCTAGCTCCTTGATTCTCCCAGCTAGAAACTTCGTCCGGGACGAGGTCTTTACCAATGGCCGAGAGTCATACCATCCATTTACAGAACAGTACCTGAAGCACAGCATTAGTCGCCCACGCCTTCTGAGAACATGGAGCTCTAAGAAGTTCAGTGACAAAATGACTTGTGTATCAAGAAGAAACAAAGAAACATGATTTGTATTGATTTGTCAATATTTTAGTAGGGTTTTGAATTTTGCTGTTGTATTTTTTGGGGGGGTTGCCTCTCAGCGAAGTAAGGCTCTCAAAAAATAATGGTGCATGATGGGATTAAGAAAAACTCCACCAGATTGGAGCTCAAACATGGGAACCATCCAAATTGATAGACCATCTGGTTGGTTTTGATGGTTTTGTGGGTGAATCATCAAGGACATCCTGGAATCTGATTGCCCGCCAAGCTGTGGGTCAACCGCCCCTTTAAAGCGGGGCATCAAAGGGGTCGTAGAACCAGGAAAATGGTGACTTTAAGAGGGAAAGTGATGATCAACCATATGGTAAACCATGGGATTTGAGTGAAATGATGTGACATCTCCCATTCAAACATGAGACAGCTACCAATATATTGCAAAAACCACGCTCCACGAACATCTGAAAGGGATGGTAATCAAAGCTCCCAACTCCTGATCTGGCAAGGAAAATTCCAGATTGATAGATCTATATTTACTGGTGAACGATTTGGATTGCTCTTTGCAGAATTTCATCGGATTTGATTGCTGGAGTGCCAAGAGATGTTTTCCTAGTTCTTTCTATCCTCAGTTGTGTTGTTTTGCGTACGTAATTATCCACTGATGTTCCCATATCTCTTCATTCAAAACAGTGAGTTTCCTGACATTTTCTCGGTGAAACTCTGGATTTCGATGGATTTCCCAGAATTTTCCCATGAAATTCACTAGATGTTCCCATCATTTACCATTTGAGCCTTGTTTTCAAATCCTTTTGTTATTCCATTAAATTCTGCTAGTTGGTTCATAGGGATTCCCCTATCGGATTCTCGTAATCCCCATTATATTGGCTAGCGGAATGCCCTATAATCATCAACCAACAGGGTTTTTGAACAGTGCTCATTTGGGTTTGTCTGAAAATAGTATACGCCTACACCCAATGGTTCATGAGGATTATCCCTATTAAATGGCTATAATTGGGGATATACCCAATTTTCAGACACACCCATTTTTCTCCCAAACCTGCCCTCCGCTGCCGCGGGGCAAGTCTTCCAGCGGATCGGCCCCGCTGCTCCGAAGTCCTTCCAGGCTCCGAAGACGTCGAGCGACGGCACAGCTGGAGAAGATGCTGCCCATGAGGCCGTACGTGCCTGGGCAGGGGCTGGGAACGGAATAGGGCACCCCACTTAGCATGGTTTATAATATTTCAGAATGTGGGGCCCCCCAGTTGTGTTTGTTGGTTCATGTTCCGGCCAATAACTATATAGTTAGAAGTATTGTAAACCATACCATAGCTATTGGAGTTATTGGCACCAACTTAGCTATCGTTTGGGGGCCCCACTTTGTAGTAAATGGATTATATCCCCACTTGAAAAAAGTGGATTATATGGCTTTTATATGCTTTTATATGGATTATAAACCACTTACCAAGTGGGATGCACATCCAACTGGGAACGCCTGGGGATTCTTCAGGAATTGATCTGTGGCCATGGATGTCCCAGGCCTGGCAGTTGGTGTAATTCCATGTGTATGCTGTATGTATATATATATATTATATTATCTATACATCTAATACATATTAACGCAAATTATGAGAAATTATGATATATATATATATTATATATATATTATATATATTATATATATTATATATTATATATTATATATTATATATTATATATTATATATTATATATTATATATTATATATTATATAATATATATATATATTATTATATATATATATATATTATACATACGTGTGTGTTCTACCATGTGTGTATGTGTGCTCATGTGTAGATATGTTTGACACAGACATACAAATACTCTACCAGTGGATGGAATCTAGGTGACATCGATATTTCATGTAGGCACATATAGATGCACAATGACACCAGGAAATTGGGAACAAAGTGACCTGTCAGCCCAGATGCTCATTCAGCTGGGCTGGTGTGGTTTCCCTAGCATCGATCATGGGCCCAAAACAACTCCTATACAAGAGCTAGAAGGTGTGAGTAGTCAGCCAGAGTTGTAGGGTCGTAGCCCCATTTCAAGTTTTGGGAATGATTGTCAGGAGATCTGGAGCCTTATTTTTCAATCATTGAATTGGACTGCAGTTGGAAAAAAGAATGCATGAAGTATAAGTAGGATTCATGCCATGAAACCTTCTGCATCGAATAGCAACCTGAGACTTGATACACAAGTTAGTTGGAAACCTGGAAATTGTCAGGCAAAGATTATCTATCAAATCCTGGGAGGACTTTTGTACCTATCCAAGACACTAGAAATAGCTAATTCAATCAATCTTGGCCCGCAGTCTGTAACAGATCTAGTTTTAGTATCACCATTCACCATCCACTCTTGGCTCAAGTTTGGAGGCGTCCAAAATTGTCAGAGCCAAATTTGCCCACCATCTGTCAAAGAGGCCAAATGTGGACAATTGGCACAATCATCCCAAACCAGATTTAAGGACATGTTGTCATATCATGAGCTTGACGTCCACGGCTGAGCATAATTTAGAGATCATGAGTTCGATATAATGTCTTTAGAGATAAATGCTCCACGAAACTCACCCAGTGTGAAAATAGGACATCCCCAAAATCCAACCTTAAAATGTATGATGTTGGTAGAGTTTTAACATACTCTCTGTGAAAACGGCCAAATATCTTGGGACTAAGGTGCACCATCCATCATAGTCAGGATGTTCCTGCACCACCTGTCGGATGGGTTTGCGATAAGTTTCCCAGGTCATGGACTGCAAGCAGACCTGGGGCAAGGGGCAGGTGTGAAAACTGGAGGAAATGGGTGAAAGTTCACTCCCTTTGATCAGAAAAACATAGGGAAAACATCCAAACCCCAACATCATGAAAAGAATCATCCCACTTACATGCCTCCAAAAGAAAAAAAAAACACACCCAGGCACCCCTTGGTCCACACTCTTGGCTTCTCGTCCATCCAAATGATGGTGTGTTTCCAGCTTCATCTGCATCAAGGACATGCATTGCTCATCTTCACAGCTCTCCGAGCTCCCCGAAACCACCAGCAATCCCAGTGCCACGGGCCACCGGTACACCCGCCCCATGGCGCTGCCAAGGGTTGATAAATGGAGATAGGTTCAGCTCTGGTGGCTTTTCAGAGCTGAGAAAAATGTCCGCGGAAGTTGGAGCTCCTGGCCTTTTCCTCTACACCCATTTACTGTATATTGTTCAGAAATTCAGGAATGGAACGAAATGAAAACAGAAAAAGCATCCAGCAACCTCCTTTCACCCCCAAATATCTCGTGCCGAGACCAAGCAATTCTGCAGTTGCCGTCCTGAAAATGATCCATTATCAACCCGAAAAAAATGAACATTGAAACCCAGACGGATGGTTCCAACTCCAAGAAGTGGATGGATTCAAGCCTAGCCGCCTGGCCCTTGGAGGATCACCGCGGACCGCTCGTTTTTTGTTGATCACTGTGGGATCCACTCAGCCACGGGTTCAGGCTGTACATAGGCAAACTCCTGAAACTTCCCCGGAGTTTTTATGGGGGATTTCATGGGGATATGATAGGATTTTGCAAAGGAAATCATGGGATACGCTACCCTTCTTGCCCATTCTGAGCTAAGCATGAAAATACTTCCTAAAAAGGATATTGTCAGCATGAAATACACTGAGTCTTAAGCTAAACTATACTAAACTTACAAAAAATACACAACACAATCTCATTGGATCATTGTCTGAAGACTCCGCCCAGGATTCGGTTTTTGAGCAGGGTTCCTGCTTTGGACAACATTATTGGGAGATTCTTCAGCTCACACACTGCCAGCTGTTGATCATCTCACCATCTCAGGTCTCCCTACTGAGCGGATTCGAGTTCATCAGATGTTTCCCTCCGAAAACATAAAGTAACAAAAAATGAACACCATAATGATACAGTAAATATGATATGTATATATATATATATATACTTGTATATATATGTACTGTAAGATGATGTTTCATACGCTTTCCCAAAACAAAATATCCTTTGGTCCTAGTTTTGATCCTCCTCTGGAGTTCACAGCTGCAATCTCCACAGATTGGCACGGCTCCTCCAAGTAGGATGGAACGTGAGGGTCGCAGCTCTCCTGGCCCATGGTCTCTGTCAAATGAGGCAACTGGTCACCCCACCATGGTGGGATTCCCCAATTACCAAGCGCATACATCATCTTCTGCCTGAGAAGATAAAGGGGTGTAGAAATGTTGGTTTTAGTAGCAGTAGCAGAAACCACCTATGATAACATAGACGTTTTGCAGATAGCCCCAGAGAATCAACGGATCCAAGATTTCCCCTGGCTACATGTTCTAGTCATATCACGATGGCTTCTGCTGGGTTTGAGGTTCAGGACAATTCAGATCCACTTGGATCACGATAAACATCAAAACATGTCACAGAAATATGGGGTTGTCTCAAAATGTTGAGCCCCATCCCATGCAATGATTTAGAAAGTAAGCTTCGCCCCACTCTTGAGCGGATTTTGAGACGACCCTATCAAATTCGAATTCCAAAGACCTTTATCCCAACACCCCAATGAGTTTGTCGGGGAATATGGGGTATACCGGAAACCTATTATCATTCTTATTAGAGAAGTGATAATGAATCACATTAGCGTCATTAGCAATTTTCAGAACCCTCTGTTGTCCCATGCGATACTGTTTGATTAGTAGGCATCCCTATAATGGACCATAATATTCCCCGATATATGTAGCAGGTATATGCTACACGCCCTATATTAGCCAGTCAAGAGGGGTATGCCGGGTATGCTTTATCGCTTACATGATTCATCATGACAGCCAGCCTCACAGGAGTAGATGCAAATTGTCCCAAAGTCCAACCTTTCTTGTAAAGGTCCTGTCGGAAGAGTACCACGGTCGTGCTTTGGTAAACTATATGGCTCAAGCAACAATATGACGCTACGTTGAACGAGTTTTAACAATCAAACATGGCATGAAACCAAGAAGAAAGGTGGTCTAACGGGGATATAATGGGAATATTCGTAGCATTACCCTCCCAAACTAAAAAGGCAAACAAAGAAAACAATCCATAAATGGTGAATGTTAAAATACCAGAGGGTACTATGATACTATGTACTATTCAATTATGGCAATCTGTAATTACACCATGCAAAAAGAGTGCGGAAAGTAAGTTTTGAAGCATAAATTCGCATGTTCAATCATGTCCATCTTTCAGGCCATCTTGGAGTATCAGGAACCCAGAATTGTTTGCCAGCAAAATTGGTGCCATTTGCTCAGCTTGCCTGTGTGAACTGCTTTCATTTGTCAGGCTATCCTGGCTCTTTAGCCCCCCTTTTGGTAACAGGTAACAGTCATCAGTAGAATCCCCTTCTGTTCACATCATTTGTTTACTGTTTTTGCTGTTTTCTGGGGATGGCCTGGTACAGAGGGATGATGCGGGATGTTCATTTCCCAAATATTGCACCCATTGGTTTTAAATGTTTTTAACCTATAGCCATATTGCTTATCCCCTGGCTCCTTACTTCTTGGCTCTTTGGCTCAACAAGAATCCACCCTTTTTATCCCTTTTTCCAGGTCCTTTCAGCTGAGCGATCAACATGGGCTGCACCTGCCAAAGGGGCAACAGAAACACAACATATCAATGTGGGTCTCGGTTGGGTTGAAACTAGGGGTTGATGCTGCATATATTCACAAAATCTTGTGTTTTGATCGGTCTGCAAACAAACTCATACCTGGGTCCCACATTTAGAGGAGTCAGAGATCACAAAGGACAATCTTTGCGTCTTGCCATTTCCAGGGATGGTGGATCCAATCACCATGGCTCCCCGGCAGGCCAACAAAATGCTTGTTTTTCAACGTATAATGTGTTTGAATAAAATCAACTCCTGAGCTGGTTAGCCATTATTCTGAAGTTCCATCCAAGGGTTTACGCATCTTCCATATCTTATTTGAAACACCCTAAGTGGTTCATCATTCCATCCAGGGGAGTCCACTTCGATCTCGCGGCAGACCTGGCACTCGAATACTCGAGGTCCACCACAGTGAGGGCACTTCGGCACATCTTCCAACTGCCGAAATTGGCAAAACCTGCCCCGCAGATCCGGAAGAAATGGCTCTGAAAATGGGGATAGCATGTCGCCCCAAATGGACAGAAAGTAAAAAATGATGATAATTCATTGGATTTCGGCATACCTTATTTCCAAACAAACCCAAATCATGACAACTGATTCCAACAGAGCTACTCCACTTTCATACAATGGCTAATCTCAGACATCCTGCCGAAAACACTTCACTGGTGCTATAAAGATGATATATATCATTTATACAACCCTATGAATCCCCTTCTGAGGGAGCACTTGCAGTATTTTTTTGGGGGTTCTTCAAGTACCTTCTCAGGAAGTATGACTGGATCCCCGTGGATATCATAGTTGGTGATATCCCATCGTATCCCATTAGCATCCCATTTTATTCCATAATCATCTCATATCCCACTATTGGATTCCAATCCCAATGGATATCTGAATCATACCCCATTATATTCCAGATTCCAATATTATCCCATTTCATGGGATTCCATAGTTTACATGCTATTCCATAATTATATCAGTATACCATGATATTCCAATACTATTTTTTTTTTAAAAAAAAATACATATCCTATATTATCCCATATTATCCAATTTTTGAAACCCAGTTATATCGATCCAATTATATGTATGTATATATATATATATAGTTACATATACATATATATATATATATAAGTATATTCATTATCCCCATGGTGATATTTCATACTGAAAAAAAATATCCGAAGACGTCTCCAACCACCGCTTTCCGGGTTCCCTTACCATCTGGCCGCACCACCGAGGTGATACCGAAGCACCTGGAGTTCCACAGAACATGGGGGAGTTCACCGAGGGCCGTGCGAACCCCTTTTTGGAACTGGTTCTGACATGTTCTAGCTATGGGTATCACATGTTATCACATGTTATCACATGTTAACTGATTCTAACTAAGAACGGTCATACATTTGGTGTACCATATAACTATGATAACTTATAACTATCTTCCGATCTGCGGGATGATGGAGTTTTTTCTAGCAAGCATGAGCTTTCACCTGCGGAGATAAGGACAGAAGATAAGGACTTAGGCAGCAAAAGGGGGAAAATTACTGGTAGCTGGCAGAAATCAGCATATCTAGCCAATAGAGATGGGCGGTTCACCATGTTCACTTGTAGAACAAAGCAAACATGTGTTGTTTTTTCTGTACTAACTTACAAACAGAACTTAACGATATTTATCCAATTTACATGGGGATGTCACGATCAAAGGCATGTGTTCTTTTAAACATCAAAAATTGAAGTTGACCAGCCAGTCAGCTCAATATTGGGTGATTACAGCCCCAAAATCCCATCAAATTCCAATGGTTGTCATCATGTTCCCACTCAAATGGCCAGTTGGGGTACCTCCGATTTTGAGACAAACATTATAGACAAACAGATATAGTGATGGGGATGCAAGTGATAGGTTTCACATGGGTCTCCGTTTCCGGGTCTCCGACGTGATTTTTGTTCAACGCATGGAAGCGGGTGAATTTGGCGAAAACTGGGTCCTGACGTGAGTCTCAAAGGCTCCAAGCATCAACGAATTGCGAAGAATCCTTGAAGTCTAAAGCCCCTGGATTTCAGCCAAAAGACAAGCCTGACAATCATGAACCACTCACTTGCTCCGCTTAGACCCCAGGATTGATGATTGAAGCCCTGGTCCTTCACCGAGCGCTCTTCCACCCATTCTTCCACGAAATTTCCACCTGAAGGGGAAAAAAGGGATGGCATGCTATGGGTAAGCCTAAATTTCCCCGTTTGAATGTGAGAATGATGAGGATGAGGATGATGATGATGATCCAGTGCAGTTGAGGAGAAGCCTGTTCAAACAAACCCATCTGGCAAGATCAGCAGTGATAAGTACAAGTAAACTCTTCGTTTTTCCAAGTACTCACTGAAGGATCAACTGCTCAAATATGCTCAAAGCAATTGTGGTTGGATGCCTGTCGGCATTTGCTCATGACATGCATTTGCTTGTTTTGTTCTTGCAAACATCGGAAGTTGGAACTCCGTAGTGTGCGTTCAAATGGCCGTGACCGAGTAGGTTTGAATAGGTTAGATGACCCGCCAACTCACGTTTAGATGAGACAGGTGCTCAAAGAAAAAGCCAAGTTAAGGTTCGTGACTGTGAGATGTATGTCACCACACAACATAGTGAATCATGATACAATTACTGTAAAATGTTGGTATGATGTGCTTTCCACTTTGGGGATGCAACTAACATCTTATTTGATCGTGATTCACCCATGATATAAAATGATAACACTCATGATTCAACTATCCAAAGAAGCTGTGCTGTGGCATCCGGCCGTACTTGTCCAGAGCTGCTTCCGGGTCATTTTTGACCATATCTTGGTACCTTCAGGACGCCACAATCAGCGGGGTTCCCCCTGCATGGTTGTCATCTACCAATAGATAGACATCAATATGGTATTTCCTATTTCCAGGTTGGACTACCGGCATCCCAGAAACATTCGAAAAACACACTTTCCTTTGATACTGGATTGCCTAGCGCTGCATATTAAAATTAATCATGTCCAGAAAAAGGATGAAAAAAGACATGCCGGTTTGCTGGGAACGGATGACTCACGGCCATTTGGATACTGGACATTCTGCGTCAACCTTGGATCCAAATGAACTGACCCTTGCGTGGGTGGCTACTAAGAGTCGCCTACCAATTAAAAAAAATCTAGGCCTCTTGGCCTTAAATCATCATCCACAAATGCCAGCTTCCCATCCAAACTCTATCTGAGCCTTAACCATCTTTATCCCAGAATTGGGTGTTGTTTTTTTTTTACAGAAAACCATAGGAACCCTTAAAAATGCTGACTGGTTCAAACCATGTCAAAACCCATGGTTTCCAGATGTTCCTTCACACCCCGTCAGGGCGCTCTTTCAATTTGGCGATGGATTCTTTGTCCTGAAGTTTCAGCGCATGGCTCTCAGACACTGTACATTAGGTATACGTGTTTGCCGCTATATTATGAAAATATATGAAAATGAAGGGGAATATGATACTCGAACCCAAATCATCCGTGTAATTATGGTGCATTCACCATCTGATCCTTAAACATCGTACATTTGCCTAGCAAAATCAGGCAGTTGTGTAGGCAAAGATGCCTTGTCCCATGGTATAGGCAGCTCGAAACCCTTGCAAGTCTTACACCGGATGTCCGTTCGGCAGTGATAGCTTCACAAACAATGATATCTTAGGTTGCTCGGGACCAGGCAGTGTAGCTGGTTTTAATCAACCATCACATTGTGCTGTTCCCTTTCAATTCGAATCTAAATTATTGGAGGGAACTTTTAGTAAAAGGGTTGTCACTGAAGATCATCCAGAAAACCAATATTGATCAATATGGGATATCTGTATTCGTATATCATATGTTTTTCTTTGTAGACGAGGCAAGGAGGTACTCAGAAATCAGTAAAAGGCCAATGGTTGGTCATCATGTTTCCAATCAATATGAACAATTATCAAACCCTATCTTCGGACAAACCCAAATCTCGTATGGTTGCGTAAAAATCCCAAGATCAAACCCATCCTTCCCCTCATTAGATTTGAGTTGGTGCTACACCTTGTTGGTCACTGCAACAATTCCCCCCACAAAGTTAAAAGCCCAGGGTTGGATACAAGATGATAAAAGAACTGGGGAGATAACATGTTTTGGCTGCTCTGGGGACATAGAGATCATGGCTTCAATGGGAAAGAAACAGGAAAACATGTTTCTTCCAATAGATATGTATATATATATATATTATTATATATATATATACGTTATATATATATATATATTATATATATATATATTATATAGTATATATAAATAATATATATTATATATTATATATATTATGTATATGTATATATATATATTGTATATTATATATATAATATATATTATATATATATTATATATATTATATATATTATGTATATATATATATATTGTATATATACATATATATTATATATATATATACATATACATATAGATCATTATATCAGTTCCTGCAGTTTGTCCAGAAAATAGTATTCTCCCTTCAAACTCCAACATTCATCAATTTTCAGGTATCCGCCCGGCTGGTTCCGTACTGCCTTCTTGTCGCGGTCTGTGAGTTCGATATCTGGCCGCGGCATATGATGATGGTGGGCCACCAGGGTTTGTGATGTGTGGATTGCTATACGGCAGCCATGGAGACGCAGAAATCATCCTGTTCCGTCATGTTTAATATATTAGATTTCAATGGTGCAGGTCAAATTAAATGATTTTGAGCCATTTTGGGGTCACCAGTTCCATCAGCTTTTATTGGCTACCGTTTGGCAATTGGCATATCCACAGTCTACCAACCAAGTCTGAAAGCCCAAGAATGGCCAGCCGCCGTCATGGGCCGGGACTCATATGGGTTTGTCTGAAATTGTCCCAAAACTTGATGTTTTATCATCATTTTCCCCTACTCATTACTCAAAATTGCTTTTTACTTGGGGGTATACACCATTTTCAGACACACCCATATCTAATCTCAACAACATCATGGTCATTCCGTGAGTTCCTGACTTTGCAGCAAGGCAGTGCTGCTGATCCCTATCAGGTTGCCCGTCAGAACAGCTTGGCCCGACCTTATTTTTCAGGACCATGTGTGATGCGTTTGCAAAAGAGTAACCGCTATGGATGAAAGGACAACTTCCTAAGAATGTACTAAACATGACTAAAATCATACCCCGACTAAGTCCTGAGAAGCTACTTGGATCCACAGGGAAGCATCTATCTCGGTCCACCATTTTAGGTTGCTCCGAATTGTAACCGACGCCCCGTCAGCACCTTGAACTGCATCTGCAGACTCCTTCACAGCTGCCGCATAGGCATCAGGGTCATTGCCCTCCTCGCTGGGATCAGGGTGTGGCCATAGAAATCATGGGATTTCCCAGATTCTTTGGTCTGGAACTAAAGGAAAACCATCGAAAACCATCCTATAGCTTGGGGGATATCCATCGCCAGATAGACATGACCAGACTACCAAATGGCAACCGACATGGAGCTACCCAAACCAAAAAAACACCCTGATGTCCCACATTGATACCACAAGACCGGCCATGTCAAAAAGCGCCCCAGATTGGATTTTCTGAATTGAAGGGCCCACAAAGTACACCAAAGCTAGTCCCAGTAGACTCAGATTGGACATTTTCCAGTAAACTTCCAGGACCCAGGGCGAAAAATTCTCGTCTGAAACTCTAGGTGATCCACATAGATATGAGCCAATCAGATACCCTCCTGTAAACTAACATAGATGAGGAAAATGCACATCCATAAAGGTAGATCATGTTCCCCATCAATACTTGACCATACCCCAATCCATCCCATTGAAACCCATGTTTAGTCCTATATTGTTGATGACCAATCCCCATTATCCCTCTTGTAATCGTCTATGATCCATACCGAATTGTTGATTTTTAACCCTACTATCATCCCAATTTCCCCGAGATCTGCAAAGTCTTGGTGCCTCCTCGGCTTTCTTTTCCGCCTCGCTCGCGTCAGGTAGCACCTCCTAGGCATGCCGTTTCGCACAAGGGGGCCAAGCAACGCCCCTCTTTGTTTTGCCCATATGGGATACAACATGACAAAAACAATAGAAACACCATAGAACGAACATAGAAAACCATTAGAACTCCTAAATGTTGCTTGTCAAATGTGGATAAAACATGATAAAAGCCATATGAGCCATACTATGAGCCATATGGAGCGGCCCCGATGTTGAAGTTGCTTCAACGTCCCCAACATTTCTATCAGCACCTCCTCGTCTTCCGGAGCCTCTGCAGCATCCACAGAGATCTGGCCGCAGTTCACCAAGGGGTTTCCATCGGGGTATCCCAATAGCTACATGGTTAGTGGATGTGAATGGAAAATCCATAAAAATTCAAAATCTATAAATGGATGATTTGGGGGCAGCCCTATTTCAGGAAACCCGAAAGTGATTGAACATGATTGAACCAATAGACTATAATAGACATGGATTCTTTTGCCAGCGAAATGTGGATTAAAGTAACCAATAGCCAGACTTGAGGGCTCAACGGATGGTCGAAACGGACAGTCCACGGAGTCAGCACTTCCTTTTCAGACCAAGCGAGGTTCTTCGTCAGTCGAAACGCCTGAGACCATGTTGTAGAAGTAGACCTGCCCAAAGATCCCAAGGTGTGAAGCAACAGGAATCACTGGGAGCATTAAAAAAATGGAGGGAAAAAAGAGGCTTGAAGCACCGAAGTGAAGCAAGTCGCTGGTTTTTGACTCACTATGCTCCTGCAATTCTTCCCCTAAGAACCAGTTCTGGAACGTTAGCCTCCTGCAATTTTACGTAGCTCCAGAAAATTGCCCATTTCGATGACGTATCGCACTGATTTGAATGCTGATTTTGGATGCTCTATCCCAATGTGGATGGTTCATCTCCAAGTTTTTGATGGTTAATCCCTCTTTTGGTTCGTATTTGATGGTGAATCTAATCACGGAAAACAGAAACACGTGGTAACCATCCTTAAGTTGTAGGGACCAACTGTGCACGGCAAAGTGAGATTGATGGACTTTTTGCAACTCGGCGACTCAAGATGAGCGTGTCTTTGAGCATGCCAAAAGTCGGTAAAGCCGATAAATCCAAGAGTAAAATGAAAAAAAATCCATCAAGAGGAGGGTTTATATTAGTTTTGTTTCTGGTGAAATTGTGGATGGTACATTAGGGTTTACCACTTTCTGTGGATCCAAGTAGCTTCTCAGACAATATTTGGGCTATCGGGCTATGAGTGTGGATCCATGGGCCTGCTACCCAGCCACTACCTTGAACAACTGGGCTACTGCAGATGCTGTTTTGACTGGATACGGCCCACAAAAGTGGATGTTTCACCCACGTCTATTGGTACTTTGAAGGTCAAGGTAGATGCCAGTAGCACGAGGGATCACAGAATAATTTCGGTTCGAATTGGTCAAATTGGTCTCTCGCAGTATCAGCTCGTACTGTATGCGTGTCTCCCACTTCAGAACTCAATCTCCTACGGAATATGGACAAATCATCTCCCTCTCTGGCAACTCTACACCCACTTCTACAACTCAAATATATAAGTATCTTGTTGGTTCTTGGTTTACGTCCACTTTGCCAAGTTGAGACTGACACAATAAAACTTGGGATAAAACAAAAATCATAGATACTCACCACCAAAATGTGGGCAGTTAAATATCTCAATATTTCCAAACACAAGAGTATTCAAAACTGTCGCTTCATGAAGGATTCCAACGGATTATGATCATCCCCAACACATTTGGGTAGTACTTAACTAGTACAACCCCATAGAAGAATCCACCAACAAGGCTTTAGCAGCCACTGCTCATGTCATCCCATGTCATCTGGCGGCATCAACGCCTCCCCTGTGGACTTCGATCGAATGCGGATCCAGTTGGGCCGCAGCTTGTGACTGAGGCAATGGTTGCATCGGTCGATCTACCGCGGGGTTGAAATCGTCACTTCGGATATCGATCATCCGTCTAGGTTGGACGAAGAAAAAACTCATGTGCTGTTTGATGACACTGAAAAACACCACTCAATGGGGGAGCCCATGATGAAGATTGTAAGAAGACGACTGCCCGAGAGTTTGAATACCAGACCTATTTGGATTGCATCATTGAGATAATTGTCGTGATGTTGTTACATGATCCTACAGTATCTTTTTTTGACAGTGTCACATCTCCTATGAAGCTTCCAGAGGAGAATTGGATAGAATCTGGCTGAATCTTAATAATTGACCAACCTAAAGTTGTGGTTTCAGGATGCTTCCCCTTACTGCCCATCCTTCATGATGACATCGGCTAGTGAGGTCGTCATGAGATGGGTACCCTCGGCTAATCAACCATGGCTGGCTGGGAAATCCCCCATAAATGGGCATCTATTCTGTGGAAAGATCATGGAACTATAGCTGGGGGATGCTCATTACCTGGAGAGTAACACCCCAGATACAAGGGGTGACCTTGGCTACATATAGAGGTACAGTCAAATCACAGTGTCTCCCCCTTTGTGGTTATCATTTGCCAATAACGTGTTGGAGCAACCTTGAACAGTGAATACGTCAACCTAGACTACAGTGATTTAGGGGGTCTGGTAAAATTTTGAGTCGTTTCAGGAATCTCTTGACAGGACGAACTACAGTAGATGGTTTAATCCTAAAATCCGACAACTTGGTCGGTTGACTGATGTTGATCGGCACAAAAAGCATTAGTTCTTTTTTGTAGCAAATGATTGAGTAACAAGATAAATTTCAACAACTAATCTGAAAAAGAAATGCTATCGACGTGAGTCATAGGCAGATGACATTAGATAGACACATGTAGCATATCACACATATAATTCATGATCCTGAAGTAGATAGGAAAATCAAACATGTTCTCATTTTAGTGACCTGTTTTGTGAAATGTCCATATTCGGTCTTTCTGCTCACATCTCCCAGGATGACTATATAAAGGTATATCATGGATTATCTGATTATCATGGTATATCAAACGGATTTGACATGATTTAGCTTCGCAAATAACATGTGTCCCAGATCTCCCGCTGACATCGACAAGTCACCTTCCAGGGAAGAATTTGGACTGAGCAGCGGCCCACCTCAAAAAAAAACATTGAAGGCCAATCCATTCAGTTTGATGTGGTCAACTTAGTAATAAGCCGTAGCCAATTTGGCTTTAGCATGGTTGTGTATTGGTTAAGAACCACTCAACCTGAATCCACCAGATTCACGCAGAAAATCATCGATTTCTGAGGTGATTCACCCCAACTACCCGCCATTGCAGGGTGCCCGCAGCCATAGGCCATGGCTCGAAACCATAGGAGGATTACTTTGGACAAGACCTCTGGTAAGTCGCAGATTATGTTTCAGGTTCCTCGGACTTCCCTGGTATCTCGTGGAGATCCCAATTCCTGTACTGTGCATTCGATATGTATATATATATATACATAATATATATATATATATATATACAGATATATATACAGATATATACACATACAAAATAAACACATATATATATACATACAATATATATATATATACATACAATATATATATATAATATAATATATATATATATCCATAGCGACCATATGCTCAAATCTGGGTGATCCAATATCAACGTCTGCCAGGTCAAAAACGGCCTCAACTTCATCGGAACAAAGGCATGTCAGCCCACTCAAAACAAAAAGCCCTTCCACTTGGACGGGCCTCAAAGATATAGGCAACTGTTTTTTTTAATCTAAACTTCACTATGCTTTTTTTTGAATATATCAACATCCTAGGCCCCCATTGTTTTAACCCTCCCGGGTTCTGAACTGCTCAGGTGTGGCTGGTATCCGCTCCTGCTCAGGCCAGGTCAGAACCGCTGTTTCGGCAACCAACTTCGTGTTACTACCTGCTGAAGCATACTTCAGCTAAACGAGCTCAACGTCATCCAACGTCAATGCAGGGAGCCACCAAACCCTACCAGATCTTTGGATTTTCAGACGGGCACCCCAAGANNTTTTTGTCCCTTGTCAATCTTCATTTCATCTTCCAAAGAGAACTTGAACATAAAATAAACAATAAACAAAGCCCTATGGCCCAAGTAGGTCTGATCCTACCTGAAGCAACTTGATTCAACATCTGCTGCTGCCTGCAGGGGCGCTTCCTTTTCCTGTGTCGGGGATGATCCACCCTTTGCTGCCTTCACTGCTGCTGCCTTTGCCTGGCACAACGCAGGATTTTTGTTTTTGTGCATGGGGGATCTTTCATTCGGATTGAGCCACCGAAAAAGGGGGTTCACATGAACAGTGGCGGAAACAAGCAACAAAAACCTAGGTGCATGACTTAAAACAAAAGGGAGAACTAAACTAGTAACCCTGCAAGACATACACAAAAATAGAAAAACTGTTTAACATCATTTAACATTGTTTCTCCATGTGCTAATGGGATTTTATCGTTCCATCTGTTTTGGGGCTGGCTATAACATTGCTGTATCAATAACACTGATGTACCCACCAAAGCGATGGATTTGCGTCTGTCTAGAGACTTGCCTCGAAGGCTAGGCAACCAATTTGGTGTTACTATATCAGTGGGACAGGTCATGCAAGTCAAACGCCAACCACCCAGCCGCAATGTGCCACACGAGGTGCAGACTTGCACCAAGATCACCAAGTGGTGAGTTGTTGCTTAGGGTTGGGGGATGTTTCATGTCATGTATACAGCTTTGTCCCGGGGGAACATGATGCCTGAATATCCCGAAGGACCGGGCCCTGACGACCAATGACTATTTCAGCATACTTCAGCTAAACGAGCTCAACGTCATCCAACGTCAATGCAGGGAGCCACCAAACCCTACCAGATCTTTGGATTTACAAACGGCATAGATGTACATGGCCCGCTAGGATTGCCAAGATCTGCCAAAGGTTTTTGTTCTCCCTTGTGAATGTTCATTTCACCTTCCAAAAAGGACTTGAAGATAAAATGAACAATAAACCCTGTGACCGAAGTAGGCTTTATCTCATCGGCTCAATGGATATTGAGTCCAACATTGGGGTTCTTAGAGGATCCACGATCTGCCTCCACAGGTGCTTCCTTTCGCTGCGAAGGTGATGAGCCGCCATTGGCTGCCTTCGCTGGTGCTGCCTTTGCCTGCTTATTATCGGGATTGAGCCATGGAAAAGTCAAGGTTTACATGAAAAGTGGCGGAACGAAGCCACCAAAAATTGGGGATGGGCAAATTCGCTTCCAAAGTCGAAGATAGTTTTCCGAGTAGCCAAGAATTCATAGGTTACAATTTAGGATCATTTATCTCTAAAATTATGGATGTCACTAAGAATCCCCGTAGATCCACCGTCTGGTCTATTTGCATACATTGCGGGATATAAGCTGTGGGGCCTCCCGACGGTCCTATTTGTGATCCGACATCAAATTTTGATGACATTCGGGGTACCATGATTTTCTATAACTTCTAGGGTTCTTCCATATCTCCAAGATGGTTACCTCCAAACTCATGGTTGGAGAAAAAATGTGTGTCACGGTTTGTCACGCTGTTTTCGAAAATGTCATAGTTGTAAGAATGTCATAGTTGTCACGGTTTGCCACGGTTTGTCACTCTCCAGCTGAATACACTGGGTTTGGGTTCTATTCAAACCATGTATAATACCGGGTTCTCCAGGGTCCCGACAAAAATTCTGACAAAAATAGGGTTCCGACAGGGTTTTTCCGACAATGTTCAGAAATAGTACCAACAATAGAAATGTAGTCAAGTTTTTGTATACATAACTATTTTGCACCTATATGCCTGCATAGATCCTCGGGGAATGTGATGGAAATAGCACCATGAAGATATGCTATGAGAACCGGTGGGGTACGAGTATCGGCTCAAAAAAACTGGTCACTCCTGACGATCTAGAACCGTCCTTCATGTCTGGAGGATGGATTATTGCGTGCCATAGCAAGATATTCGGCAACATGTTACGACATTCATATACTATTGGGTTTGTCTGAAAATAGGGTACCTCTAAACCCATGGGTTAATCATTATTTTCCCTGTTAAATGGACATGTTATGGGTATACCCTATTTTCAGACACACCCTATTCAATGAATGATTGGATGTACAAAATGTAGTGCCTGGATACGTTATGTGCAAGAGACACACTTGTAGACATGTGTCAATCTAGCCCCGTGCCCCGGTGCTCAAAATCAGCCCCTCAGAAGGGGGTCATAGATAAAAGGTAAAGCAGAAAGCCAGGCCGTTTTTTGTAGCCAAGATAGATTTTAAACAAAATTAGTATAGTATAGTATAGAGATATATATGCTAAGCATATTCATAGTAAACTAAAACATGAGGTCCTTTTGTGGCAACCGAAACGGCAATCCAAACGGCACCTCGTCAATCACTTCTACAGCGTCCTCCTCGAAACCGCCCGCGTGTTGTGCCGGTTCTATGCGCAGACTTTGACATACATCTTGTAATGCACTCCGTATACAAATATGTATATGTATACATATTTATATCATATGTATATATATATATATATTATATATATATATATGTATACATACATACATACATACAAATATGTATATATATATATATAACTATATATATATATATATAATAAATATATACACATACAATCAAATACCTCTTTCTTCCGTGTACAAAGAAAAATCAGACCATTTGTTTCCTGGAAAGACATGTCTATGCTTTTGGGCCCATAGTTCGATTGAATGTACCCAGCAAAGAATGTTTTTGCTTCCGCTCGTGGAAACTTCCATGGTACGCAACACTAAGACTCCAGAGTCAAAAGTTGGAGCTAAATCTGATTGGACCCAGCATGGATCAGATCCCACTTTGGATGCCAAGTGAAAGGCCCCTGGAGCTTGGGTAAATCCACATGTGGCCAGCGGAAGCAGGTGCGGAATGAATTGGTTTTACCTTTTCAACCCGCAAAGAACTGGATTGATGGTTCAGTAGCTATGCAGACATGTGGTTTTGTCCCAAAATAGGACAGGGCAATCTGAAAATGCAAGATATATCAAGAGACATAGACTCTATTCTATAGTGTCAGTCAACTCCGGATTAATAAACCATAATTGATCAAATAAGGGGTGCCTAGTCATGAGTTGCTGCTGAAATGGTAACCTCCATTAGTCAATCCGAGGTTGAACGCTCTATTGCAAAGGATTAGCATCATTTTGTTCTATCATATGGTGGACGTATCTTCATGGCCAAAGCCTGCAAAAAAAAACTTAGCTGGACACTCCCTGGTAAACTAACATAGCTATGGAGAATCACCTCTTTCAATAGGCAAACCAACTGTAAATGTGCCATTTGCAGTTGCCATGTTAGTTAATCGGAGGGTAGCATATATCGCCATCTGTAGCAACAGATCACTTCGTACCAAACTGCCCATCCATCAGATTTCCCCAGTGAAAACGTGTGTTTTAATCGTGAAATCCAAGGAAATCTCTCATGTTTAATGGATAAATCATGGTTTAATCCCAATGTTTGCCACTTAAATCATAGAAAACCCCCATTATATGCCAATCTTTTATTCCCAGAATTGTTGCTTGAATGAAATCTCCAGTATCTCCCATATGCCCATCAAATCCCCGTTAAATCACCATCAAATCCAAAAAAAACATGGAAAAAGCGGGGAAATTCCACCTCAGTGAGGTCCACGACAGCCTGAGGCAGGCGTCAGGCAGCAATGGGGGGGGTTCACGGGTCATTATCTACTGTATATAATCATGTCAATGTATAGTATCTACACAATATATTACATATTGTATGTATAAGTTGATATGTAATATATGATGGTATACATAGTATTGAATACATAGATGTATGAACTACATATGTGATGATATACAATAGTATTGGATACATAGATGTATGTATACTGTATATTAGTATACATCATATTACACCTATAACTTACATGTATACAAATACACGTTTGATTCTGAAGACGATCGCTATAAAACAACTGTGGCTCCAACTGGCACTCCCTAGAAATCCGTGGCACTGCTGGAGGTCTCCCAGTTGCTGGAAACTATGGCTGCAATCAAAACCCTATATGCTCCATGTATGATTTTTGTTGCCTACATTCAGCCGGGTAGATGTTGATATGTATTTCATACATAAAGCATGAAAAAAAAATCTGAGGAGGACACGCTGCTGGATGTAACCTACATGTAGGCATGGCCATGTGTCACAGTTTTTTTTGACCTCAAAACCTGACTAAACCCTGATTTCCTCCCTGGAATCTAATCTTCTGCTGGTATCTGCTGGTAAAAGCCCATTTTCACCGAGTGCACCCCCGTGCAGTTTGGTCCCCTGCATCGCCCTGGGGCGTTGCCTTGGCATCTGCCATCTTCGCAGGGGCCCTGAGGGCTGGGGCCCTGAGGGCCGGCGCCCTGACAGGAGCAGAAGATAGCACCTGACATCAGCGGGGTTGGAACAACCATTTCTGCGGTGAAAACATGATATATGCTTTATGGATCTTTATGGTCACCCATCCCATCTTGGGATTCTTGGGAATCCTTTGAATATGATGGGTGTACAAATTCCTATTGGTGTATTCATGAGCCCCAAGATGAGTATATATAACTTTCAAACTTTTGACCATGGCACAGTTGGGGAGTCAAGTCATGTGGGTGCCTCTTTGCACGCAGTGTTGGTCTCATTCCGGGTGGATCTAGCCATCTAAAACTGGAGCTTTGGACCGTTGCAAGACCTCAACAAATGGTGATTTCCGGAAAAAAAAATTGAGATGGCAATTCATCAACGGAAAGCATTGATTTTTAATTGCCCTGAATTTACATAAAAAAAACAATCAATCATCATATCTTGAATCCTCCATGGAATTGACTTTTTAATCGGGATGTTCTATCACTTCTTTTTCGGCCCACCCTGCAGGGAGCCTGAACGTTCTTGGCCCAAATCGGCATGGAGGATTGCTGATCCTGGCTGAATTCGGCCGTGCTTTTTTTGGTTATGAAAAGTTGTGGACGATGCATGTCTGGGCAACGCTGAAACCCTTCCCGCATCCGAAAGGTAGTGTCCCAAAATTCACCAACGATTGCCCAGTTTCCATACCACCTTATCCAGTTTCAATATCATCAAACCCTATCGTTCAGGCCCTGCCTCTAAGTCACGGACGATGAAGGAGACATGATCCCCGACTTTCAGATTCATGGGTACCTGGCACATTCCATGTATGCCTCGACCCCTGGCACATTCCATGTATGCCTCGAGCTGAGTTTCAATCCTCACACCTCGCAGAAAACCACCTCATCCTAGGATCTCAAGGGGATTTCAACCAATAATTGCCGGTTACCCGATAGAACATGGCTGGAAAATTCCCGAAAAGCCATCGTTCGATAATTTTCCTTCACGGGATTACCATATTGGATTCTCCGGCCAAAGGCTGGACTCCAAAGGAGGCTGACCGCAAAGCCAGGTGGGCACGTGCTCCGGTGGAATTTCCGCATCCCTGCCGTGGACGCCGGAGATCTCCTGGAGATGGAGCAAGGTGCGTCCAAGAAACGCGTCCAAGAAACGCATCTGCAGCCCATCAATCGGTACAGTATGGCGTTTGCATCAAAAATGCAGCCTCAAACCGGCTGACAAGTGTCTGACTCGTGCATTGGCATGTGCAACAATAATGGTATACAGAAATACTACAACTGAGGCCTGGGCACGAAGATGAGGACATGATGAGGATATGTGGGTTTCTCTGAAAATAGGGTACTCTAAGTACTGTGCCTCCAAGTATCTCTCAATCCAGTAGTTCATCAGATGTTGGCCATCATTTACCCCAAATTTGATAGTTGCAGAAATCATCATCGTTCCTACTAAGATTAAATTTTGGGGGTATACCACATTTTCGGACACACCCATGAAGAGACTAGGAGAAGAAGGGAAACAAAAGAGGGAGGAGAGTCTGGAGGAGGAAGTGAAGGAGAAAGAGAAGACGCTGACGTGAGATCATCATCACTGAATGGCTACAGAACGGCTATGACGGCTATGACATGAATTTGATGGTCCCAGTACAGATACAGCAAGTGGCTACAAAACACATCATCAAGCAGTCCCCTTTTAAAGGTCACACTTTATCAACCATTTCACCATTTCCATGATCTTATGATTTCTCCCGCAGCATCGACGATTTCTGTCCTGGCAGAAGACTGAAAATCGCCCATTGAGCATGTGACGCTTCCTCAGGATAGGATGGATATAGGTTGGTTTGTTGATGGGGATTTGGGGACCGGGGACCATGGTGCTGATAGGCCTCAACACCACCACTGTTCTTTATATGTGCTGCTGCTGCTGCTGCTGCTGCTGGATCTTGAATACCAATCCCCTCTTCCTAATATCAAACACATACCATATGGGACCCAAATTGAACACATCCAATACTGAACCAGGGGGTCGTTGGGGGGATGTTTAGCCCAGATTCATGGCCGACAAATCCTTGAGTCTGTTTTGGGTTCCATCCTCTTGACCCCAGGATTTCAGGGTAAAACGCCTTGGTTCAACAAAGTATCTTCTTAGCAGAAGTCCTCTGAGACATGATATCGGCCTTTTTTTTCCGGGACAATGAATTACTGTCTTCCCAACCATGTGCAGATATATCATATATCATCAAAATTCACACATGTATACGATATAAATCCCAAGCTTGGCATTGGCTTGTGGTTGGATCTACAAGTGGTTTTACCAGGTGTCACCGTTTGACTAAGAGCTGTGCACGGTCCCCGACATGCGTAACCCCGCCTGAGACGACAGCTGTTTTTTTTTTCATCGGCAAGCCCCAAAAATAGAAGGAAACTAGAGGAAACTCCTACTGCGAATGACTTTTCTCCCTATTCATGGGTGGTTTAATATCAATGGGGTACCACCGGGCCTAAAAGAAATGCCATGTTTAGTCTAATTCACTACAGTAACAATCTCCAATTGTTTTGGGGATCCTTCTTGGTCATCTAAACAGGCCATGGAAACCAGGAGTGTCACAATTTGTTTCCTGCACAAATGGGGAATGTCCCATTGTCATACAGAATAGATTGCCAAAGGGCATGCCTGACCAAACAAAAGAATGGATATCACCACTCGAAATGGGGATGTACATGTATGTAAGCAACACAGGTGATCAACAATGCTGGCGTTTAACCACCAGAAATATCTGTAGATATATTACCAAAAAGGCGTGAAATACCGAAAACATCCAAAAACCATGGGATATACAGTAGGGTACATATGGCAACGGGGCGCAACAAAAACTGGGGTATTGATCGGTATTGACCCAAGCAACAAAACTGAGGATGTAATGGATGTAATGAACAACGACCCAGTGTCCTTTGGTGTGCATTTGGACGGATTTGCAGTGTCACAAGTGCCATTTCATTTCTTTTCACGAACATCTACTATGCGCTGGGATTCCTGCTGGACAAATTCCAATATTTTAGTTGCCCTCAACTAGATATGTTATTGCTGGAAAAATCTGACCATAGCCTGACCAGTCAGCCACTGGTTGGTCATATGGATGTATATATATAATATCATTTTCTCGTCTAAACAACCATGAGATTGTTGAGTTTGAGCTTGCCCAAAAATTACAGACACTGGAGGTTTCCTAAAATAGGGGTACCCCCAAATCATCCATTTTAATAGGATTTTCCATTATAAACCATCCATTTTTGGGTACCCCCATTTTAGGAAACACCCATATCAAGAAATTTGGGGTTTGCCCAAACTCAACAACCACACGAAGTCCGGATTTCTGCAACCGTGCCTTTGCTTTGGCGGTGGGTTTCAACTGGGCCATCGAGTTGACATGGCTGGGAAATCCCCGAACTAGCCATGGGTATCTAGGGAAAATCATGAAACTCAATGGGGAGCTTTGAAAGCCATGCTTGATTCAAGGGTGCCCTTAAAGATCCGTAAAGTATGTAACATAGCTATGGACATCCATGGTTGTTTCCTCTCTGGAAATGATTTACACGTGGTGAATCTTCCACATCTATGTTGGTTTACAGGAGGGTAAAGAATAATATAATGTAAAGAAGGTGGTTTAGCTTCAGCATGATCAAGAAGAATGTGGACTTGACAACCAAATTGGGCATACACCCTGTAATATACTAATATAGTGTAGCTGTAGCTGTGTGTAAATTCAATAAATTCACGTGGGAACCCCATTGAATGTTATTGAATGCACCATTTCGAAGAGACAAATCATCGAACTGAGGATCCTTTTAATTCTAATGCAAACGGGTTTGCGATATGAGGAGGATGCCACTGGTCAGTTGAAGGTCTCTACAGCAAATGGTTCTCTCCATTCTTCAATCAATGGATCGGTTGCACGGAACATTCTTGCAGTATGACATGTGTTTTGCCATCAAATATAGGGGTGTCCTGCAAATTGTCCCTACAACCAATTCCAGGATTAAACATCTTGATTCTTCATCTTCTTTTCGTTTTCCGCCATCATGCCGTCTTTGTCTTCACAGCACACAAGGCGTGAACAGTTGTGTGAGCCACAATACGCAAACTCACTTGACATGTAAATCAGTATGCCTGTCAGTTTGTCCAAATGACACTTGATGGGTCCGTGTACAGTGAGAACTTCACCATGTCAACTTACTTTTCTGAGCCTCAGCTTGCCTCAGCCAAGTGCCAATATGTCAGAATTTGTGTCAGAGCACAAATTCCCTGAATTAGTCAAGCAATACTTGAGTCCATGCGTCGGTCAATATGAAAGTGTGTCAGTATTTATCTCAGTGTGCATCAAATACCTATGCGCGTCAACATACCCGACGTCTCTCTTTTTCCAACCGGGTATGTGTGTGTGTGTGTCAGTATGCATGTCGAAATGTCGATAAATGTGTCACAGGCGTGTCAGACCGAATTCTCACGTCAGTACCTCACAAATTCTCAGTCAAAAAATTTGGAGCCTTGATTTCTGTTCCTGCTCACCTGCTCCTATTTTCGGTTTGTTGTATCCTATTTGGGTACGGATCAACACCCACAATACCATATTTGGGGGATGAACATCCATAAATCACCCCGATTTTGGGGTTCACCAGGGTGCCCTGCAATCTCTGGCACGGTCTCGGTCTTTTGCTTCTTGGCCGGAGGGGCATCCTCCTTCTCGCAGGGACCAAAAAGGGGATACTTCAAAAGATGGGAGACAAATTATTGGAAAATACTTGAAAATTGCCATTTCAATAAGGAAATCATGGTAGAGAATGGATCTTGGGGTAGCCTATTCTGAGACAAACCCACATGGGTTTGTCTGAAAACAGGGTACCGCTGGCTGGTTCCAGGTTAAGTTTCTAAGGCTCTGCCCATCATTCCAGGCCCACGATTGTATAATCCCAGGCTTGGCACCCAGCGAAGGTCTGAATATCTCTGATTGAATATGAAAAAAACATCATTACATTCTGAAAGATTACATTGAACATATGGAGGTTTCCTAAAAAAAGTGGTTATCATGAAATCATCTATTTCAAGAATTATAAACCATCCATTTTGGGGTACCCCCATTGTCGGAAACCCCCATATTTGAACAATCGCGGAATCCCTGAGGAACGGCCGTTTCGGTCGGGTAGTGCTGTCCTCCACGGTCTGCACATCCTCAATGGTCACTGTAGTTCTCCTGCTGGGCTGGGCCGGACCAAGCTGTTCTTCAGGTGATCTGAGTTTAGATGGGCCACTGAGTTTTAGTTCAGTATATAATATATTATATATAGTTGTTAGCAAATGGATGTAAATGGATGATAATTGAGCGTTGGCGAAAACCCCTAATTACATGATTCTCTTCTACTCCTACATGTCTTCTGCGCGGTCTTCCGCGCGTTCTTTTCACGCTGCTTCCGCGACCACAGTTTTAGCTTCCGCAGATGATTGGTAAGTTGATTCTGGTTCCGCGGAGCTTCCGCGGCAAGAAACTCATGAAGATTATAAGTTGAATAAAACTTGCTCCCGCGGCCCTTCCGCGATCGGACGATCAGCTTCCGCTTCCGCAAGCGCTTCGGCGGACGTGGGTTTCACTTCCGCGGGCCGAACTTAGTTTCATCCCATATAACTTTCTTACTAGGAGGTTTTTGAAGCTGCTCAATGGGGGTACCCCCAAATGGATGATTTATAAGGGAACATCCTACTAAAATGGATGATTTGGGGGTACCCCTATTTTAGGAAGAGAGGGGGGTGTTGTGAGCGCCAAATTGTTGCATTTTTGGAATCTAATTTCTGAAAAAAAATACTAAACCCTCTTCTTTCCAAAACCAAACATTGTTGCTTCTGCAATAAAAACAACCATTGTGCATTCTCAATAGCTCTCCCAGGTCATACATAGATANCCCTCTTCTTTCCAAAACCAAACATTGTTGCTTCTGCAATAAAAACAACCATTGTGCATTCTCAATAGCTCTCCCAGGTCATACATAGATACATAGGTTGAAGCAAAACAGACATGAATAATAGATGAAGACAACAAAACAAACAAGTGCAAAAGGCCTTTGCAAAGGGTGCAGCATTGTTTTCAGAATGTATAGGC